>PISW01011328.1:0-41576 GCA_004023785.1 Mungos mungo | reverse complement strand
GTGATTTGAGTACATAGTATAAACTGTGTATCCATATGCATGAGCTAAGAGCCAGAAGAAATAGCAACTCTGCCATTTTAAAAAGAAGAGGTCCTAAGATGAAGTAGGGAGTGTATTGAAACCTAGTAGCCTTCATCAGAGCACAACTAACAAAATCGATGTAAATAAGTAAAACCACAGTTTGACAATACTCTAACTACAGAAATAAAATGAATTATAAAATTAAAAAAAAAAAAAAAGACTTAGACCATCTGTCCATGAAGGTTAGATCTCAGGCCTTAGACACTGTCTAGGAAGCTACACAGTGACCTCACTAGTTAGACCCTTCTAGTTCAATTGACACATCTGCTCTGTCCAAATGGACTCATCCTATCATATTTCTCTGAATCACTGCCTCCCATGTGTCCTCATATTCCAGAGGAAATTCACTGTATCCCATGTTTCCAAGAAGAAAGAAGTTCTGAGTTAAGAGCAACTAAGGAAATTCTCCCCCCACCCCCACCCTTCCTTGAAATACAGGCCTGTTGTAAAAACACTATTTCTGCCCAGCATTGTGGGGTCAAGGAACAGAAATGAGTACACTAATACAGAAAGTATAGCTCCTTTTTGAACTGCTGCTATCCCTCCTGAAAAACGTCCTTAGGATCTTGAATTTTGTTAACACCTCCTTATGGCATCATATTTGGATCACACCAGCCCCAAGCACACTATTTCAACAACAGATAGCAGGATACATTGGCTTCCTTGTTCCATAGGCAGTTGGGGCGGGTGGTAGAAGAATTGAATGCAAAGTGCCACTTCTAAATTAGACATTGCAGCTGTGCAGACTATCATCATGACTTCACCCAAAAAGCATGCAAAATCTCCAAGAAGATGTCAATCATATGGGGAAAAAAAAAAAAGAAACAATATTAAGGCTCCCAACTAGCCAAGAAATCCTTTCCCTCTTCATTAATGGCCCAAGACTTTTTTCTCCTGAGTGGAGGGCGTCCCTTGTGTAGACACAGCTTGATGGCTGTAAGGTTCCAGCTGTTTAAGTGGAGCCAGCCAATATCCATCAGGATGTTAGACAATTGCCAGGAAAACTCTGACAAGCAGCTCATTTTTCATCTAAGGATTCGATTGAAATTCTATCTCCCTCACCCGTGCAGTTTAATTTAATCGATAGAACATTACACTATGTCACATTTAGTATTAAAAATAAATGATACAGACCAGATATTTGAAAACTGGGCATTTGTTTTTGCAGGCATTTTGACTTTGCAGTGGCAAACATCCCAACTTGCCGTGCTAAAGAAGCCAAACACGGAGAATTGTCACTTTGAATTAAGCAGTTTTTGCTTTACATTTATTAGGGTTTTGATCCCATACTTTCCTCAGATTTCCAGTCCCTTTTAACTCAACCAAAGTTCTTATTAGTGACAAGGACTAGAGAGCAATGGAAATGCTTGACGGCACAGCCTTTCACATTTATGGATTGCTGTTAGGAGGCGAACATGACAGATGTCTTGGGTAGAAAAGAAATATTTGCAGCAGATTATATCACCACTGTTCATTCAAGTAAACTGAAGCAGCATCACAGTTTAGAATTTCAAAACACAGAGTAGTTATTTCAACATATTAGTGGAGTTCTGGGTGATGATTTGTTGCCAGAAGTAATAACCCCAAAGCATAAATCTAAATGTAAGCTAAATCCATAGTTGCACAATGGCTTCTGCCCCCAATGTGTTCATTTGAGATAGAAGCAGAGAATTTCTGGGCTGTAAGGAATCTTGAAGATCATTTTAACCCAACTGCTAAGTCCTCCCTTTTTTATATATAGAGGAGGAACTGGAGACACCACAGCCTCTGTGCCATGCTCAAGGTTACACAGCGGGTGGCAAAGCCCAAGCTCTAAGCCAGCTCTGACTGATTTTGACAAAAAGGTCATCTCTCCTTTCTTGATCTCCAAAACATCAACATTCCACCTGCTCATAAACCTGATCCAACTTTTACTTACAGCTTAAATGTGGACTTCCAAAAACTTCTCTCCCAGACTTATAGTCTCTTCCACACATGCTAGTTCTGCTCCTGACTTCTCAGTACTTGACGTGACAGGCCTTTCCTTTGGTTCCTCAAACCTGACCCAGATGGTTCTCCAGACTGACTCAGCATCTGCTCCTTAGGTTCTGAGATGCCACCACAATGGCCACCTGCCTGGTTCACTCAGGCTCTAACCTTCCCAGAGGTGTCTTCTGTCTTTTCCCCCGACTAAACCTCCCAGCTCCAGCTCTATCCTTCTTTGTTGTCAGTACCTACACCATCAACAGATTGTAGGTGGACCTTTCCCTCCCAGACACACACAGGTTCCATCAATACTGGGCCATGATGGATGATTTCAGTCTTACAGCATTTTATCGTCTTGATTTCTATGAGGTTTTTAGACTTTTAAAGTGACAGGGTGTTTTTTTTACATTTATATAACTGCACTTACTGATAGCAAACATTCAAAGGAATGGAAATCTTCATGTGCTACTGGTGAGATTGTAAATTATTACAACTTCTTAATGTAATCCAATACCTTAAAAATGCATATACCCCCAGCACTACCTTCCTACCCAAACCAGAAAAAGATGCCACAAGAAAACTTTGAAGAAGATAGATGCAAAAATCTTTAACGAAATAGAAGTAAAACAAATTCAACAATACATTAAGAGGATTATACACCATGATGGAGAGAGATTTATTCCAGAAATACAAGGATTGTTCAACATCTGCAAACGAGTCACTGTATACACAAAACAAACGCAGAGGAAGGATGTGACAAAACAGCATCCATTTATGAGAAAAATTCCCAACCAAGTGGGTATAGAGAGAACACGCTTCAACACAGTAAGGGCCATGTGTGACAAGCCCACAGCTAACATCATACTTAATGGTGAAAAGCCGAATGCCTTTCCTCGAAGATCAGGAGCAAGACTAAGGTGTGTACTGTCACAGCTTTTATTCAACACAGTATTGGAAGTCCTCACCAGAGCAATTAGGCAAGACACACACATTGGAAAGAAAAAAAGTAAAATGGTCACTTTTTGCAGATGGCATATGACACATAGAAAACCTAAAGACTCCTTCAAAAAACTGTTACAACTAAAAAGTGAATTCAGGTAAATTGCAGGATACAAAATCAAATGCAAAAATCTTTTGTGTCTCTATACAATACTAATTAAAAGAAATGAAAAAAGAAAAAAATCCCATTTACAAGTGCTTCAAAAATAAAATACTTAGGAATAAATTGAACCAAGGAAGTAGAAGACTTGTATATGGGGAACTACAAGACATTAATAAAAGAAATTAAAGACAAAATAGATATACCATGCTGATAGCTAGAGGAATCAATATTGTTAAAATACTTTCCAAAGCACTCTACAGATTCAATGTAATCCCTATCAAATAATATTTTTCAAAGAAATGGAATAATCCTAAAATTTGTATGGAATCACACACACACACACACAAACACACACACACCAAATAGCCAAAGCAATACTGAAAACAAGAATCAAGCTGAAGGCATCACGCTCCTTGATTTCAAGCTATATTGCAAAGCTGTAGTAATTAATTAAAACAGTATGGTATTAGCATAAAACACTTAGACCATGAAATAAAAGAGACCTCACAAATGAGCCCATGTATGTGTGGTCAATTAATCTATGACAAAGCAGCCAAAAACATGCGATGTCAAAAGGATAGTCTCTTCAATTGGTATCTGGAATTTGTGCATTTTTGTCTACAATTCCATTACCAGATATGTGTCACAAGGAAGTCATCAAAGATGTACATGAGGGTGCTCACTATGACAGTTTTGTCAATGGGAAATATCATAAACCACATAAGTGTCCAAAAATAGAATGGTTATGTAAGTTATGGGATCATCATACAAAGATACTCTAATCATTAAAAGCACTGTAGTAGAGGAGAGTTTGGGTGGCTCAGTCAATTAAGTGTCTGACTTTGGCTCAGATCATGGTCTCACAGTTGTGAGTTTAAGCCCCATGTCAGGCTCTGTGCTGACAGCTCAGAGCCTAGAACCTGCCTCGGATTCTGTGTCTTCCACTCTCTCTCTCTGCCCTTGCCCCATTCACACTCTCTTTCTCTATCTCAAGAATAAACATTTAAAAAAATTAAAAAGCATTGTAGACTATATAAAAGATCATATTCACATGAATCACATTCACAATATAATGGCATTTGAAGTAGCTTATAAGAGTGTGTGTCATAATGCTTTTTTAATTTACAGTTACAGATCTGGAAATTTACAGCAGCAAAGCTTGGCAGGATATAAAAAATGTTTGCAGTAGTCACCCTAAGTAATAGGATAGCAAATGATTATATTTTATTCATCTACATTTTCCAAAAGTTCCATGATAAGCCTGTTGCTTTGTAAATAATGTTATACTATATCAAAGGGTTACTCTGGAATAGTATCATTAAATCTAGAGTCTATTCATTTATTTATACCAGCTATGTGTTAAGTACTATTAGGGACTCCCATACACTTAAAATTTATACAAAGATAAATAAAACAGACGTCTCCGGTCTCAAGCAGTTCACAATTCAATAGTTGAGAGACAAAAACAAAGTAAAAAAGGGGTGAGTGCTTCAGCAGCTCAAAGAGGGGGCCCATCTAACTTGGAAGGAAAACCTGAACAGAAGGGCCTGGTAAGCTGAGGCTTATGGAGTCAGCAAGAAAATGGCACTTGGGCAGAGCATACCCCTTCGGACCTTAGGACTTTTTGAAGTATTCCTATCCGTAAATTAAAAATAACCCCTTTATGAAAATAAAGGAGAAAAACAAGGCTTTTTGTGGCAACTAGAGATTTTCCTAGCATCATCCTCACAAATCATAAACCTCAGTCCTGTGAGTGACTGAAAAAATGATCCAAATCCCAATACAAATTTCCAAGGCAGGCTGGGGGTGATCAGCCTCCTGACTAACTCCATCTCTTTAGGTCTATTTGGAGAAGACCTCAAAGCAGTTCACGCGTCACCACCTGATTCCCCATCCCCTTTACCCCTGCCTTCGTGGGACCATGGCACACTACCACAGCCCACGTGGAATCTGCCAACAGCCTACAAATACCTTTCCTTTTCATGGGGGAAGGTGGTGAAGTAGATAGGCAAAGAAGTTCGTTCCTTTATTAGAACTTACATTCATTTTGTAACTATTTTGACAAACACCTGTGCATCAGGTCACATGAGAAGAAAAAGCAGAGAACTGAAAAAGCAGCTTCCCCTCAACATCACAAAAAGAAACAGACTCAAACAGGGACTTTCTTTCCTCTGAAGCCAGCACTCTTTCGAAGCACCATCATCCCTCCAGAAGGTTCTAGGTACCACCATGTGGTTTTCCAACCAGCAGGGAGACTGTCCCTGACTGGGCCACTAGGGTTTCCATGGCTTCATCAGTGCTGACAGTCAAGGCCCTTCAGCCATGGTTTTGGTTTGGTGAAAGTAACCAGACACAACCCCAGAAGGTCCTCCTTGAGCACAGTGACAACATTACCACAGTCCCGTTGTCAGCACATCCTCTGGTCGAAGCTGATGCCCAGTAGACGCTCGAGAACTTGAAGATTTCCACAGAATACAAACAAGGCTTGAATGTCTCTGTGACATTTCCACTAAAGCTACTGACTGGGTCCTATTGGTTGAACAAGAAAATGACCAATTCCATCTCTCTATTTTAAGATCAGGGCTTTTCTCCTCTGGGAATTAGCTTCCTCACACCACTTTACATAAAAGTTCTAGTCTCTTAGGATCATTTAAACTTCTTGCTGTAAAACTGAAAAACCACCCATTTCTGATTATTGTCATTCATTGCCATCACTCAAAAATGTCAGCAAATAGCTAGGAGAAATGTCTCCGGCTCCTGAAGCAGTGAAACATTATGTTCTCAGAGTTGTTTATAACAGGAGGAAAACTTAGAATTAGGTAATGTTGATGATTTAGCAGTCCCCTGTGTTGCAAATACTAACAGACATTGAAGCTCACAATGTGACCTTTGAGTACACATAAAAAATACATGATAAAATTGGTAGTCCTGGCATTGTATTTCCCCACAGGCCACCATCAGCATTGGGAGGCAACAAACCTTTATGCCTTTGATCACAGGAAAGTATGAGGAGTGATTTTGCTTAATCTTAAAAAAAGCATCTAATAAAACAGAGAGCTTGCTAATAATTAACGATAGCCTCTGGACTTCTCTGGAGGACCTCTTAACTCTTTCAAAACTACCTTACAGAATGGACGATTCTGATGGTTTTACAGAGCACAGGGGACATATTCAGCATGACATATTTCAAAGGAGAATTGGTATAGCCCAGTTAAATATTCCTTTCAACATGCTGAAAATTTTGTCCTAAGACCTATCAACATGCTTTGCAAGATTAGAAAATCTCTTTATTTTTTTCTTCTTTCTCTCCTTCAACTCTCAGTGGGTTTGCATGATACGCTGGCGTGATCAAGCACTGACAGAATGGGTCTATATGAGCTGCCATCCTAGGAGTCAGTGGATTGATTAGTCATGTAAAATGAGTATTTTCTGTGCTATTGACTGAATTTACACGGTTACCACATTTTGAAACTGAACATCGAGGGGACCTTGAAAAGACTCCAGAATGTTCCACAAAATACTGAGAAGGCTTTAACTTTGGATCTCTTCTTATTCTTTTCTACCCTTTGGCTTCCAGAATATAAAAAAATAAGTAATTATCTTAGAGTTCATGAGAACTTTGCCTCGAAGCAAACCCCTCGGTTTGAACTCACGAAGTCTTCATAATAGATTTTACTGGGAATGAAAATAATTGCCTTCATGTTGTAGAGAATTAGCTCTGTAATTGAATCAAATTTGTGTTTAACAACAACAAAAACAAACAAAAAAAGATACATAAACATAAACCACTGCATATTTTCAAGTTATTGAGGGCTGTAAAGAGGTAGCTAAAATTTCTACCAGACAATAATGTATCGGATTCTTAGATCCGCCAGCCCACTATTAGATTAACATGCATTAGCACAGCTGGGGTTTGATACTGGTACAGATAGATGATTCATATCTGCGTGCTCACTCTTAATCTCTCAAGGTAAAAAATTAATGTGGCTGCTACTCTAACAGGTACATATTAATAAAAGATCACTTTAAAAATAAACAAAACTCTCCATGATAAAATTTATCACCCTCAAATTTTAAAGTATAAGATACTCATTTGCTACACTGACATGATGCTCTGCTTCAGGATCTCAAAATATCGAAATAAGCTATGACAATATCAACAGAGACACTTTTATTCAGTAGGATGTTAAGCAGGTAAGACATTAAAGTTATCATTTTGAGGATAACCCTTTAACTTTCATAGATCTGATACAGCACCCCTCTTTTATGCTAGTCCTGGTAAAATTCATCTTTCAAGGCCTCCCTCCTCACCTAACAAGTCTGCTCTCTTATCTGTACGGTGCCAATTCCACATTTAACAAGGCAACTGAATTTGGAGTGAGGTGGCTTCAAATTACATACTGACCTATCCCTATCTGACTGTGTGACCCTTATTTATCATGTATGAACCTCAATTTTCTTCTTTGGCAAAGTGGTTTTGCACCTGTTCTGCTTGCCTAAAAGAGTTTCCTAAAGATCAAATAAGACTTCTAGGACTTTTATGTTTTTCATATATGAACATTATACTACAAGCTCTTTATACCCTCTAGAATTAAGTTCAGCTGATAAGGAAGACAACCCAAAATGATAATGGCTCACACCCTATGCCACAAGTGAGAACCTCATTTCTTTCTCACGTGAAGAAGCGCAGAGGAAGCTTTCTAGGTTTGGTGTGACGGCTACAGAAGGCAAGGACCCAAACGCTTTCTCTTTTTCCTCGAAATGCTCTGCCGTTCTTAGAACCCACCTTCCTAGTCATGACCCAGGTGGCTACCACCATCTTTACATTCCAGATGGTAAGGAAGAAAAACGGAGGAGGCCTTTGTCCTCTGTTCAAGAGTACTTTCGGGAATTGCACGTGACACTCCAGATGGGATATGCTAGCCAGAGCTTAGAGACGCGGCTACACCTAGCTGCAAGAGAGGCTGAGGAAACGTGCTCAGCTGAAAATCAGACATCCTATTACAAAGAAAGGAGGAGACGGTGGTTATTGGGGATCAAATAGTCTGTGACACAGATCGTTTTTTTCGAGTTCCATAAGAATGCTACATGCTCTAGTGCCACCTTACTGTGAACCCCTATTAAAACTCTCCTATCTGGGTTACGTTTCTGCCGAACTTTATTCTCTAGTTTTTAGATGTCATGGATCATACAATAAACTAACGACAAGAGAACATTTATAAGCAGATAATAGTTTACTACTGCCAAAATCTCTAACATGAGATCTCTTTACAACTTCTTCCTACCCTGCCTGCACACCACTAACTGCCAGAAGTCAAATTTATCCCTGTAAATATAAATGGAATTACATAATTTCCTGGATTAAAGCTTGTAGCGGTACCCCCTGGCTAAGGAGACCGTGGGTTCACAATTGTCCAAGACAGTCCTGGCTTCTGCCTCTTGTCCTTAGTGTCCCATCCAGTTTAGCATTTGTCCTGGAATTTTTCTTTTTTACCAATGTGGTATTAATGCATTCCTACAAATATTAACATTTGTATAAAAATAAGCCATGCTGCGCTTACTGGACCCCTGCTTTATGCCTCCAGCTTCTTCCATAGACTCTTCCAGTGCTGTGTGAAAAGCATGTGTAATGAAAAGATTTCTTAGACATTTGATTAAATTGAAGGCTAGCCAGCAATAATCCAACACTCTATTCCCAGTCCCTTCAAGATCCAATTTGTTACATCTCCCAAGAACAGCACACATCATTCATAATTCATTCATAAAGTGAACTGCACTTTGATACATTTTGGTAGCGTCAGTTAACTCCTGGTCCAATGACACCTCTTTCAAAGTGCAGGAAGTTACCAGGCAGACAGTTGGCTAGTCAGGTGGAAACATGGAAGTTATCAGTTAAATATAAGCAAAACTAGGTATGGAAAATAGAGACTGAGAAACCCTTCTTGAAGGGGATATAGAAAATTTTCTGAGTGTACATATTAAAAAATCTATCACTAGTACAGTGTAGAGCTTTATACTTTATTGTTTCTTAATGCATTTTTATTTTGTCATAAACCTTGTGTCAATGAGCTAAAAAAATTTAAGCTTAATGACAAATTAAGACTAAATTTCCATTTTTCAAGAAAGTGGATGATGAAAAAGTAATTCATGCCAAGTACTTGTCAATAATTGCCATCCACTGGGTGTAATACTGGGATCACTAGCTACCTGAAAAGCCGATAGCTTAGAACTTCTGAAGAAACATCAGCAACTCCTCCAAAAGTTAAAAAGATTGTGTCCAAACATAACTTAGTATGTGCAGCCAAAAAAGGTCAGTTTCTATATTCCATGGTAAAGCATGGCTTTTCATTTAGATCAAATGCCTCTTCTAAATTAATATTGCTCAGTTTTCATTAGAAGTTTTGTTGTGCAAGTAGGAAAATAAAGGGATAGTCTTCATTGTGCTATCTCTGTTAATAGAAGAAAAACCTCAATTAATTAAATAATGGTTTTACATCAGAGCCGACAGCTTCAAATAGAAAATCAGTTCATTCAAAGGCGGTTCAATTATTTTCATCAACTTACGAAATAAAATTGTTCATGCTAGCATAGTTGAAACAGCTAACATCTTTACAAATGATATTGTAAATTCAGGTAAAACTTTCAATATTTCCAATAGTTTTTTGCTATGGTAAAACAATCAGAAATTTTGATGGACCCCAGTATCGTGGTAAAAAAAAAGAAAATCTAAAGAAACATATTTAAAAGACAGGAATGATACAGAACTCTACTTGGAATTCATAAGTTTGTCATTCATAAGTTTGTCAAAACTAGCTGGAGTATTCTACTGTTCAAAATACAATAGTATTTGGGAACTGTAGGTCTCAAATTTTATATATATGTATACTTACTACATAGTTAGAATTAATTAAAGCTTTTAGTAATTTTTGATTACTAAAAACAAAGCTTGCAACAGGAAGTCATCAAAACATACCCCTCTAAAAGCAACAGAAAAACTGTACTGAAAAAACGAAATGACAAGAGTTTAAAGGGTAAGTAAGTTTCAGTTTTGAAATTCTATAATTGTCCCTTAGAATAGATTACTTGTAGGGAGAATCATTTGGTGGAGCTATTTTTAACTGGGTAAGTTTTTATTCTATTCTGGAATGGAATAAAATTGAGAGCGCCTGTAATTTTGCAACATTTATATTTGGCAAAAATTTGAAAATATCATAAACAGACATTTGATGAATTTTGTTATAAAAATATTTGTTGAAGGTACACTGAATAGAGGGGGGGTAGTAGCCCAAGGTGTTTACACATTTCAATATGAACAAAAAATTGAATTAAGAACATCCTCCATTTAGCATAAATTGTTTTCAACATTCCTCAGTGTCTTCAGGGAGGGGATTTCTCAATTTAAAAAAAAAAAAGAGTTCATTGGAATTATCAGACATTCTAATGTGGGTATCATAAAATAGAGCCTTAAACATTACTGTTTTATAAAAACATTAAAAATAAAATATTGAAAAACATACTCAGAAAAATACTAATAGCATGATATTAAAGATAGTTATAAAGAGTAAATTAAAATGTGACCATATATCAAGAATAATTGTTTTGTCTTTATCATAACTTTGCCATATTTTGTCATTATCATAGCTTTAATTTTTACTGTTTTGCTTTAATATACAAAATGTTTTTATATTTTTAGAAAGCATTTTCTTTCCAAAAAGTTTAATAGGGGCACCTGGTGGCTCCATCAGTTAAGCACCTGACCCTCAGCTTCATCTCAGGTCATGACCTCATGAGGAGGAGATCAAGCCCAGTGTGGGGCTTGGCACTGGGCTTGGAGCCTGCTTGGGACTCTCTCCCCTTGTCTCTCTGCCTCTCTCGCTCTCTCTCTCAAAATAAATAAACTTTAAAACGTTTGATAGAATCAATATGATGGTCAACAAAGATCCAAAAACTTAAATTCCAAGATTTTTAGCAGCTCCTTTTACTCTCAAAAGTGTCTCAATTTGGACGTTAAGTTTTATGGTCACCCTAACAATAGCCAACAGAATAAGGCTGCATTCCCTGTGATGTGGCCTTCTGAACCTTCCAGCCTCCTCCTCTCACATTTCCACCCTACCCTTCTCCAAAGCCTCCCACGCTCAGTCCACACACTGCTCACCAGGCCGGGAGCAGAGGTCACCGGCTCTGCTCTGCCCCCACACTTGGCTCTGGCTGCCATGCCCTATGCTCTCATAACCCTGGTGAACTCCAACTCCACCATTAAATCCAACTCCAGTAACTTCCGCCAGCTTTCCCTGGCTCTTTCTTCCCACCCCAGCACTACATCGACGTCCTCATGGAGCTTTACATACAACTCTGACTGCCACAGCTCCACTGCTTTCTTTCTGGTCCTTCTTTCTGTCTGGATGGGGAGAGCCAAGATGTCATGAACTTTAGCCCCTTCATCTTTGTGTAGTTAGAGGCTGACACAATACCTGACACAGAGGCCTCATTAGGTACATATTTGTTCAATGGACTGTATTGTAGTGCAGAGTTGGCCTTTCAGAATCTCCTAAAACAACTACACAGGCATCTCCTCCTTCCATGTTTGTACACAAGGCCCTCTCACAACTTGATCCACTAGCTGCTGAGCTCTAGCAAGGCCTGGATGTCTCCGGAGGATGGTAGACTTATAATCATCTACTGGCATGCTCCTGCTAAGTCTCTGGGGTGAATAATTAACCTCAGCTATCTGGGGATAGATTTTTAACTTCATAGAAGTTAAAGATAGCAATTGTGCATGTGTGTGTATACGTGTTTATATGTACACACATACATATAAAATGAACCCTGATAAATAAGTCAAGAATGGCCCTATACACAAAACCTGCTTAAAAAGTCTGTAACTACCAGAAAGGGTGAGGAATATAATCTAAGCCTATTCCTTAAAGCCAGCCACAGCCTCCTTTTACTGGATAAGAGGGACTTAAGAAGATCCTCCATCAGAGTGAACCTGTGACCTACACCATGGTGGGGCGCCATTTTGTGTTACAGACATAATTTAAAGGTGTGAGTACAGGTATGTATGTGCGTACATCACCAACACCTTGAATAGATAACAGTATTCAGACATCCACTGTCATCAGTAATGTTAAAAAGTACATAGGCAAGGGGGTGCCAGGTGGCTCAGACAGTGAAGCATCCAACTCTTGGTTTTGGCTCAGGTCACGATCTCACAGTTTGTGAGCTCTGAGCTGACAGCATGGAGCCTGCTTCGGATTCTCTCTCTGTGTCCCTCCCCCACTCACACATGTGTGCAAGCGAGCTCGCGCTCGCTCGCTCTCTCTCTCTCTCTCTCTCTCTCTCTCAATAAATACTCCTTAGAACTAGATACGTCTGTCAGAATTTGACTTCCTCTTTCTTTGAGCCTTGGTTTTCTCCTCAACAACACTTGGTTAATATGGTCTGCCCTTCAGAATCGTTCAAAGAGAAGATCAGGGCATGGCTAGCTTAATAAGGTCCATTCTATCTGCCTAACATATAACCTGCTAACATCAAGCAGTCTAATTCTTATTCTCTGAAGTCCCTGAAGTCCCCCAGGTCCCATCACTACCAAAGTCTGCCATCAGTGTAGTCCTCCTCCACAGATCCATGGTCACTGTCCTGCCTCCAGGGGCTCCCCGGCTGCTCCACAGCAGGCAGCCCCCTCAAGAAAGCAAGAGGGGAGCGGGGTTCTGTGATCCCACCAAAATTTGGCTGGGCTCCACATCCAGCCTGGTGACTCATGTCCTTTGAGTTGCTGAATGAATTTAAAGTGTTACCAAGGAATTTTGCAATTCACAGCAGATAGATGTCGAAATTACAGAAGCACTTTCTTCAAATAAGAGGCAGTGTGTATTTGTGCCCACAAGAATGAGGGCGTGTTGGAAAGAACCAGAGAAAATTTTTCTTCATACATCAGAACAGACCACAAAACACTAATATCATTTTATCACCTTCTAGTGTGTACAAGTACACAAATGCATAAGGAATCTTCTCATGGGGAAGCCAAACTCACCAGCAAATATTTTACATCTTTTTAAATGTGAACAGTGGATTGATACATATGAAACTGAATAGAACTGATGAATGATTGTGTTATTCAATTAATTCCCGTCAGGTAGGATTTAAAATCTTTCCAGAGACAATTTTCCTCTCCTTATCAATAAAACTGATTTTTCTAAGTCTCTCTACTACATTCGGGACAACTTTTTTAAGTTTTTAATTCCAGTTAACATACAGTGTTATATTAGTTTCAGGTGTGCAATATAGTGATTCAACATTTTGACACAACACCCTGGTGATCAGCACAGCAAGTGCCCTCTTTGTACATCCCCCCCCCCCACCTCTCATCTGGTAACCATCAGTTTGTCCTCTAGAGTGAAGAGTCTATTTCTTGGTTTGCATCTTTTTTCCACCCTTTGCTTGTTTAAAGTTCCTAAGTTCCACAAGTGATATCATATGGTTTTGTCTTTCTGACTTATTTCACTTAGTGTAATATTCTAGCTCCATCCATGTTATTGCAGATAGTAAGGTTTCATTCTTTTAACTTTATGGCTAATATTCCATTGTGTGTGTGTGTGTGTGTGTACACATATACACACCATATCTTCTCTATCTATTCATCAGTTGAAGGACACTTGAGCTGTTTCCATAATTTGGCTATTGTTTATAATGCTGCTATAAACATTAGGGTGCATCGATCCCTTTAAATTAGTATTTTTGTGTTCTTTGAGTAAATACCTAACAGTGCAATTGCTGCATCATAGGGGAGTTCTCTTTTTAACTTCCTGAGGAATCTCCCCACTGTTTTCCAGAGTAGCCGCACCAGTTTGCGTTCCCATCAACAGCATAAGAGGGTTTCCCTTTTTCCTCATCCTCACCAGCACCTGTTGTTTCTTGGGTTTTTTACCTAGCCACTCTGACAGATGTGAAATTATATCTCATTGTACTTCTGGGTTGTATTTCCCTAATGATGAGTAATGTCGAGCATCTTTTTATATGTCTGTTGGTCATCTCTGTGTCTTCTTTGGAAAAATGTTTATTCACATCTTCTGCCTTTTTTTAATGTTTATTTTTGAGACAGGGGAGGGGCAGAGAGAGAATGGAAGACTGAGGATCCGAACAAGGCTCTGTGATGACAGCAGAGAGCCTGATGTGGGTGTCAAACTCACGAACCTCAAGATCAAGATCTAAGCCAAAGTCAGTCACTTGACCAAGTGAGCCACCAGGGAACCCCTGCTCATTTTTAACAGGATTATTTGGGGTTTGGTTGTTGAGGGTGAGAAGTTCTTTATATGTTTCGGATATTAACCCTTCACCAAACATGTCATTTGCAAATATCTTCTTCCATTCCAGAAGTTGCTGTTTAGTTTTGTTGATTGCATCCTTTGCTGTGCAGAAGCTTTTTGTTTGATGAAGTTTCAATAGTTTTAGTTTTGCTGCTGTTTCCCTTGCCTCCGGAGACCTATCCAGTAAGTTGCTACAGGGTAATTTTCTTATATTTGGCTTTCAACTTTTGGTTTTCTTTAATGGACTGTAGCCAGCTCATTAAATCATGCACTGGATTTCAATTTCCATGACTATTTTTGCAATTCTGGAAGATTTGGGTTTTGTGGGTTTTAATGTTCTGTAGTATTCCATTTAAGCTTGTGTCAGTGTTTTAGCTATACTGTTTGCATTATTTTGTTGTCATAGTAGCCCTGGAGATAACAAAATATATTTCTAAAGTCTAATTTAACATTTTACCACTACAAGTAAAATATAGAAACCTGGGGCACCTGGGTGGCACGGTCGGTTAAGCATCCAATTTATCTCAGGTCATGATCTCATGGTTCATGAGTTCAAGCCCCACATTGGGCTCCATGCTGACAGTACAGAGCCTGTTTGGGATTCTCTCTCCCCCTCTTTATGCCCCTCCCCTGCTTGCTCTCTCTTCCTCTCTCTCAAAATAAATAAACACACACACATATATAACCATATATATATAACACCTTGTAACCACACAGGTCCCTCTGCCTTTCGCTTTTACATTCTAGCTGTCATAATGCATCACATCTCTATGCACGGAAACCCCACCAAAGTTAAGAATGTTGTGTGCAACTGTCACAATTTAAACAGCAAACTATAGCCTTTGATTTTTATCATTTTTATTCTTCTTTAATTCCTCAAGTTTCAAATTGCCCTTTAATATCATTTCTTTCCAGCCTAATTAACTGTTAGTATTTCTTTTTGACAGGTCTGACGGTAACAATTTCTTAGTTTGGCCTTCTTTCCTAATCTGTTTTTGTGGAATATAAAATTCTGGGTTGACAGTACCCCTTCCACCACCACCCCGCCCTCCCCGGCCACAAGCACTTTAGACACAGTTACATTGTGTTCTGACCTCTCCAATGTCAGAAACCTTCAGCAAGGTTCCTTCTTGTGCCCCCTATACGTAATGCGTTATTTCAAGATTTTTTTTTCTCCTTATTTTTGGTTTGTAGCAATTTAATGATGTGGTGTCTGGGTTCAGTTTTGAGTTTATCTGGTTTGGGTTTTGCTGAGATTCTTAAATCTGTCAAGTTGTGTCTCTCACCAAATTTGGGAAGTTTTCAGTCATTGTTTCTTCAAGTATTTTCCCCCCTGTATCAGTCTCTTTTTTCTTTCCTTCAGGAACTCAAATCACAAAAATAATATACATTTAGCTGTTACTTTCAATGCCCTTAAGACTCCATTCATTTATTTTTGCTCTGTTGTTCAGACTGAGTAAGTATTACTGACCTATCTTTATACTTGCTAACTCTCTCTTTGGTCATCTGCATTCTGCACTGAGCTATCCAGGGAATTTTTGTAAAGATATTTATTTTTCATTCCTGAAATTTCTTTCATCTGTCATGTTTGCCTATTTTTCTGTGTAGAAATTCCATCTTTCCATTATGTGTTTTCATCTTGATCTGGAACATAGTAATAGCAAACTTAAGTCTTTTGATTTCCAAACTCTGACTCATCTTGGGGTTGTTACATGTCTTTTTCCCTTGCAAACTGGTCACCTTTTCCTGATGGCTTTGGTTTTTGCTACGTTGTGTAACTTTGAACCGTATGGACATTTTGAGTGTTATAAGCCTTTAGGTCCTGCTCAAGTCTTCTGGAGAATTTTTATTTTTCCTTTGTTTTTGCAGGCAAAGAACCCAGAGAGGCCTAGAACACAAGCCTGTCTCCCCTGTCCTGGGCAATGGTTCCACTACCAGATCGGTTTTCAAAGACTTTGCTAGACTGCTCTGGGTGTGTCCCATGCCTGCACAGGCCCAGCATGAGGCTGGAACTTGCTTGGTTCAAACAGGTAAGTAGGAGCCCCTTTCTTCAGCTTTTTCTTGGGCATTCCTCACTCTCTAGCACCCCTTTTTCTGACCTACTGGCCAGAAAGATGTGCTTTATCTTAGAATTTAAGCTGCAGCTACAACTCTGCAACTGGAGCCCAATCTCAAGTCAAGTTGGAGAATTTAAAAAGGGAAAATAATTGGAAATTCTCTTCCATATGGATCACTTCTTCAAATTTTGATTCCCTTCTCTCCTCTGCCTGTTCTTGCTACATTTTTAGGGTTTTCAGGTAAATGCCTTTTGTGTTTCATCCAGAGTATTAGCTGTAATCACTAATAGAAGGAGGCTACTCTGTCTTGGCCAGCAGCCCAACTCAACTACTTGGTTGTTTTTCAAGTATTCCTGCTTTTCCGGTTGTCTTATTCTTTCCTTTAGAGTCTTTTTCTTAACCTAATTACTTGAAGCAAAATTATTTTCTTGTCTATCCCTACGTTCAATGCCCAAGTTATTGCTTATAAAGGTGAAGTCTTACCTTGTGTGTTTTAGAATTTTTGTAGCGTGAGTTCATCTTCAGTCAAAATCTTTCAGAATCCTTTGCAAACTTGTTGTGAATGTCATCCTTCTTGCTTCTCCAGAGGTCACTGGTAGCTTACTAGCCAGAGATCAATTTAATGAAACTTCTCAGTATCATAATTTCTAGACTGCACAGATGGTATAATTTAGACTCAACACCTATGGGTATATAGTTGGATGTTAATTTGTCAAGAAGGTTTGGTTTTTGGTTTTTGTTTGTTTTCCCAACAAGGGCTCAGGCCAAAGACAGTCTTTCTTGCCATCTCCCCGGGCCAGTAGGCAGTTTGTCTAGTTTCTTTTTCACAAGGGATACGACCAACTAACAGAGCAGAGCCATAAATAAGTAGAGAATGGATCTGAAAGCAGTGAGTAAGCAACACATTCTCTAACCCAAAGTAGCTGAGGCCCAAAGAGGTTCCTTTGTTCTTGTAAACAGACCTCGGAAACTCAGCTTTTTTTTTTTTTTTTAAACAATCTCTCTGCATTTGCCACTACCAACCTGTCATTTGAGGTTCTTTTCCCTCATTCCTGACATGGGGGAAATTTCCTCTTGCATAAACTTAAAGAAAAAATAGCCAACATTTCAGGGTCATCATAGTGGTCAGTGCATAGTGGTCATGCTGTTCAGGGTCTCAATAGCCACCAAATCCAGAAAAGACAGACTTGAACTAAAGGGAAATTGAAGTTTTTGAAGTTGTCTTTGCTACCCCAGATGACAACCCCTAGTTAGAGTCTGGAGGAAAAAATATGCAAATCCAAATTATGGTCCACATTTATTTCTAATTTCCCTGATGCATAAGAGGTCACTGACCTTCAATCACTGGTCAAGCCATAATGGTTGCTTTGTAATTTCTTTGGATCCTCTGAAGATTGGGAGTCACTGTCAGGAAAAAGTTTCCATGGATCTCTCACTATTTCTGCACATCTTGTGAGCAGACATGCTGACTGTCTTTGCTCTGAACTGTCTTTTCAAGGATATTCATATAGCAAATAGCCTTGAAATAGAGATATTGTATCTCCTTCCAGAACAAAGAGCAGGTTTGCTTACAGTCTCAGAAGACACAGGTAGTATTTCCTTGTAAAGCAAAAGCCAGGTATTGCCTACTATCCAGTATAATAAAGAAAAGTTCTCTCTAGGGCAAAACTCAAGTGTGATCACTGCACATATACAAAATTCAGGTCAAAGTTCAAGGTTCTTCTGTAACAAACCCACTATATTTGTGGGTATCATCTGACCTCTTTATGATGCCCTGTGAGAATTGGGAGTTGGGGACTAGTAATGAAAAATGCTGATTTTCTGGCCAATGCTATTGCTTTGAGTAACATATGGTCCTATGCCTTTGCCTCAGAGGTCAGCTCTCCTACAGCCACCATGAAACTGAGCAGGCTCACCTTGGAAACAGGGTAAAAATCTTAGACCTTCAGAGTTCTTGGCAGTTATGCAATGCCTTTGTCTGCCCAGCCTTCTCGTAGTATTTAGTTCTCCTCCAAGGGTAACAGAGCTGCCCTGTGTTTGTGCAGCACCAGGCACGGGCCAACTTACCAGGCCCTCGCAGGGTTCTATCCCTGACCCACGTTTCTTAATGCACTTCCATAGATGCCACGCTGGCACTGGTGGTATAGTGGTGAGCACAGCTGCCTTCCGTAGATGCCAGAATTGGTTACTGGTTTCTTTGTTTCATCCTCGCTGTTACTGATATTTCTCTTAGGTATGCATATATTCCATCATATCTCAACAGCGATAAGCAGCAGCAAATACATCAGATCAGTATAGTCTATGACCACTATATGCCTCTGTGCTAAGCCTATGCAAATGCATTAACAAACCTCATCGGAGATTAAGGATGTAAAAATCCCACATAAGTCCATCTATAGAGTTTTACTCTGAACTCCTGTGTCACAAGAGCTAAGCTTGACTATCCTATGAGAGCGGCCTGCTAGAATTCCCTCATTCCTTAACAGAAGAACTTCTGTTCAAAGTGAACCAGTGAGTGCTCTTTTAAAATATTTGTTAGAGGCCAGTAAACTAAAGTTTGCTTCCTGTGTCAAAGGCTGAAAGGGACAGGGACCATGTTTAATCTGTCAATATAAAGTTATCACTGTGCCCCTAAATTTTGGCTGTATTTTACACACAGCCTGGTTAGTAAGTTGTTGAATTCTAGAACTGACTCTTGATGGAGTCTGCTTGGTCTGGCAATGCATATTAAATAAATGAAATGAGTTACATAAGTTTCCTGGCTATCTTATTTTTCTTTTGTATTATTTACATGGTATCAAAATCTGTTCCAGTTGCTATGGATGCATAACAAATTACCCCCAAATTCAGTGGTGTAAAACAGCAATGAATCATGCTCACTAAGACTATGGGTCAGAAATTTGGATGAGGCACAGTGGGGACAGCTGGTCTCCACTTTATGATGTCTGAAGCCTCAGATGGAAGCCTCAAAGGCTGGGAGCTGGAATTATCTGAAAGCTTCTTCACTAATGCCTGGTGGTGGCTGTCAGCTGGGGGGCCTTGATGGCTCTCCACATTGACCACACCATGTGGAGTTAGTTTGTGCTTCCTCGCAGCATGGTAGCTAAACTCGAAGGGCAAGTGTCCTGAGAGGGGGAACAGATGGAAGCTGTAGCCTTTTTATGACCTGGCCTTGGAAATCACCTAGCATCACTTCTGCCACATCCATTGATCAGAGAGGTCAAGTCTACCCATATTCAAAAAAATAAAAGAGACACCTCAGCTTTCAGTGGGAGGACGTCAGTCACAATTTAAGAAATGCATGTGGGATTGGGATATGTATATTGGTGTGGCCATCTTTGGAAATACAATCTGCCACAGTATGTATTTGTGGTAAATTCTCGCAATAATCCTACAAAACAGATGCTTTCATATTCTTCATCTTAGAGACGGAAAATAGAATTTAGGCACGTTAAGCAACTTAGCCAAGATAACACAACCATTGGTGAGCCAAAGTCCACCCTTAACACATGCAATGCCTAAGCACTTGCTTATAACAACAACCATTAGTAAATCTACCCACATGGGATCTTTGTTTAGACAAAGAGTTCTTCATCCCATAACAGGACATCATTTCAGTCTCTACCTGGAACCACGTTTCAGGACGCTGTTACCTGTCTAGTTGATCTGGCCATCATCTCTGAAGTATCAACATCTAGCCTCTGGCACAGGACATAAAGACTTGTCCCCTAAGTTTCCTCTTATATTTCAATTGCTTCTGGGATCATATTGGCCATAGGAGCATAGTGGAACTCACATAGCATAGTACTAGCATGAATAATCTTTGGAGGCAGATAAACATGGGTTTAAACCTTGGCTCTAACACGTTTTGTTTTGATGCAGTAAACAAGAGACTTAGGTTTGCTAAGCCTGTTTCTTAACTACTAAAATGGCAATAATACACTTCTAGAATCTGGTACGGAAGGGGCATATTAATAAAAATAAGCAAAATCTCTCTGACACCTGCCCCCACATTCTTACACAACTCGATGGGAACCTTCATCTCCCCTATAAGTAGAAGTTCCCAGGTGGTATCTCATGAACACTTACAGATTCGTACCACACGATACCCAATTTAGGCTTCGCTTCTAATCCAGATCCCTCCATGGTGGAAAGCCACCGGAAGTCATCATCACTATGGACTCACCAACAGCTCAGCACCTCATCACTGCTTCAACTGTAGGTTCTCTCCCAGGGAAAGTCTGTCTCCTAATGAGACTCTAACAGCTATTTCTCAGGATGCCTGAGAAGTGTAATTACCAGTTTATCACTGGGGAAGATGCCCCTCCACCATTCCACTTGGGTCACATAAAAGTTTCTTCTGCTTTCGCTAGCAATTTCTCTTCTTCAGAGGGCTTGCGCATTAGTCTTCGGGGGCAGGATAGAACAGATGCCCTTCTGCCCCTACCACAATTCATCCTTCCTCCTCACTCAACCTTTCCTTATTTCTTCAGCCAAAAGCAAAAACACATGCAACTTACACAGCCCTCTGATCTGTCCACAGTTTTATAGACTCTCCTGACCTAACACAGTCATGCTACCATTTACGTGCTCTTCTGCAGTTCCTCCCTTCCCTGATTTTAGGTCCCTTTCTCATCTCTTGCCCTTTGTCCTCTGCTCCTATAAGGCATGGGCAGGTATTAGCTTGAGTTAGTTGCTTTGTCTAAAGGCAGCTGTTGCCCAATTCCACTGTTTAGATCCTCCTAGTGAAGCAAATGTATGTAACTTTATCAGGTATGCTCCTTCATAAGGGAAAAAAAATCCATTGTGAAGGACTCAGATCCCATGTGGAAAAAGAAACTATATACAATTAAATGCCAATGACTTAAACTGACTTAAATGCATACTAAACAGCAAGTAAAATTCAGTGTAGAGCTGATGACAATTTACAATCCCTGATCACTAAGAATTTTTAAAAACCGTCCGCCAGATAAGGCTGAGGGGAATATCTCGGCCATGGTCCTATTTCCATGTCATTCCTCTGTCTTTCAGCTCTGGGTCTCTGCTAGCCCAGGGCTGAGTCCCTCTGTCCATGTCTCTCACTGTCTGGGCTGACGTGGCCACTCTGCTGTGACACTCTCCCTGTGTCAACTTAATATGAGTTATATAATGCCTCCCCTCTACATACATGTAATCGCTCAAAGCTCATGGTTTAAGTTTATGTATTTTGAGAGAGAGAGAGCCCATGTGCAAGCATAGGAAGGGGAAGGAAAGAAAGGGAGAGAATTCTGAGCAGCCTCCACACTATGAGCGCAGAGCCTGATGTGGGGCTCAAGTCCACAAACTGAGATCACGACCTGAGCCGAGACCAAGTGTCGGTCGCTCAATCAACTGAGTCGCCCAGGTGCCCTCAAAGCTTACTTTTAATTCAAATTTCCCATCAGTTCCATTTGTCAGAGGTTGCTTTCTCCAAACATGTTCTGCTTGCTGCCATCTCTGGCTGCTTGCTGCCATAAATAGCACCACAGTCCCCACACCCTGTGCCACTGTAAAGAGACGAGAGAGACACGTTGTGTAGCCCCAGGCTTTTGGTGAGGCGTGAGCTACTTCCAGTTTGGATCCTACAAGAAAAGCTTCCCTTGTTGCCCAGATCTGACACTTCCTGTGTTTCCATGGCAAACTTCCCTCCTGGATGCAGCTGCTTCTGAGGGCTGGGGAGAAGGAAACTAGTTAACCATTTTGTTTCCACAATGTAAATTTTGCACTTTATTTCTATTTCCCCCTGCACACCACATTTCGCTTTCTGTCCTTGTTCCCTTAATGGGTGCCTCCGCCCTCCTCCGCCATATCCACACAACACGTTTCCAGTTCTCAGTATGTGGGCTCACTCCCCATTAACCCCTGGAAAATCATAGGCTCTTGGCAGGAAGATACTGGATTGATAGCGCTACTGGAACAGCATCTTTTCAATAATTCTTCCGTTTCTAGTGGGACTGTCTTGGTCCCACTAGAATGAGTAGTTCTTTAAACCCCCAAGCCTGGGCTGTTGGTCACCACAGGAAGCCATCTGCAGCTGTGAAAACCAATGCATGTAATGAGGATCGTATTTTTGGCATTTTTAATAGATATATTTTCGTTTTCCCCTTAAATTATGCTCCTTCACAGCCTCAGGCTCCCAGCTTAGCCAAAAGGCATACTGCTGCAAAGAATAAGAGGCCATTGATCATGTTTGAGTCGTAAATCCGACTTTTACAAATCTACTTCAAGATCATAGTCATGAAAGCCAAGCTCTGGGTAGACAGAAAAAGGACACTCCAAGCTGTCTTTGCCTCATTTAACACAATAAGAATCAGTCCTCGCTGACCAAGGAGTCTTGCCAGGTGCCTCAGGAAGGGAGAGCTCAGGACAGAACATAGGAGGAGGCCACAAATGCAAACGAGCATCATGGCCATCTCCATGCCCCATGCCTTCCCCCCCCCCTCACACACACACCCCATATAATCCTTGTATAGGGTTAACACCAGGCGAGAGGAGAGCCAAATGGGGAGGTTTGGTACTCAGAACAAGCTGCCATGGAAGGGCTGCTTCAGAGGGACACTGGTCATACAATGTGGCAGGGGAGACTTAATTTAGCCCCCAGAGGCTCCCTCGTCCATCATATGGGGTCAGAAGTATGTAGAAATTTCCACAAGCTCTGAGAAAGGAAACAGGCTATACCTGATGGTCCTGGGTAGAGAGTACCCAGCAGAGGGTCATTGTGGGACATCGGGGGGGAGCCTGCAGGGCTGGAGGGTCAGGGGCGGGGGGGGGGGACAATCTCTCCTTAAGCATAGAAGGGACACCAAATAAACAGAGAAAACAGCCAAGTCCACTTGGCAAAGGAGGGCAACAGTATCTTCCAGATAATCAGTCAGAATTTCAGCTTTCCCTCTGTTCCTTTTAAGAGGTGGTTTCTTGGTGTATGGCAGGAGGACAGCGCCACTGAACCAAGAGATTATGGAGCACAAGTCCACCAGCTGGCAGCTTCCACTCCTGAGCAGCAGGGCAAACAGTCACCAAACACAGAAGAGACACCACTGCAGAGAACAGAGAAGCCAGCACAGAACAAATGTGGGCTGATGTGCCTCTTTCCCGCCGCCGTGGGTCAGCGCTGTCCTCCTGCCGTCCACCGAGAAACCACCTCTTAAAAGGAACAGAGGGAAAGCTGAAATTCTGACTGATTATCCGAAAGATACTGTTGCCCTCCTTTGCCAAACTGGGCTGAATTTTATTTCATTTTGATTTTTTCTCTCCTTGTGGTAGACAGTTTCTAAGATGCCCCCCAATCCTGCCTCCTGGTGTTTATGCCCTCATATAATCTACTCCCCTTCAGTGTGGTTTGGACCTAGTACTTGCTTCTAACAAATAGAATACAGCACAAGTATTGGGATGTGACTTCAGAGTGTAGGTGTGAAAGAGACTCTGATTTTCAATTTGCTCACCTCTCTTCCCCTCTCCTTTGCTTCCAATGTTGGCAGCCGCCAAATGGAGAGGTCTGGGTGGGAAGGAACTGAAGGAGGCTCTGGCCAAGAAGCAGAGGAGAATCGAGGCCCTGTGCCCACCAATTCAAAAGGAACTAGATCCTACCACCATGACAGGGATGAGTTTAGCACATTGTCCCTCATCCCAGACTTCTGCTGAAACCCAGCTAAAGTAACCAGTTCACCCCAGTTTTCTGATGACTTTCCCAGTGTTAGCTCTGAAAGCCCCATATCCCAGGAAACCGCTCAGTCTTGAGCAATCCCGAACAACTGCTTACCCTAGGTCTAGCCCTAGATGGCATCTTGAATGCAGCCTTCTGAGAGACCCTGAGCCAGAGGACCAAGCAAGCTACACCCAGAGTCCTGATCTAGGAATTATAAGATACTAAATGTTGTTTTAAGCTGCTAAACATTAAGGTAATTTGTTATGCAGCAACTGATAATTAATACATTCCTCATTACCCAAAAGATTAAAAGTTCAAATGAAAGATCAGGTCAGCTATAGAAAAATAAAAGAGTGCATTTTCTTTGCGCAGCAGCTTGTAGTGTGAGTTAGCAAACTCTCTGTAAGTGTACTACACTTTTGAACAATAGATTCAAAGAGCAGCTTCCAGATAGAAGAATTAGGTGTACCCCTATCTTCAAGTAGTTTAAAATCTTATCAAGAAATCCAGACATAATCACCTGACAGACATCAAACGTTGCTATCACAAACTTAATATCCCTTCTGGGGTATCTAGAGAGAGAGAGACTAAATGAATTTTCCAAGTCATGCAATGAATCTGTCCAATAGGTAGGAGAACCAGGATTTCTCCCTATCTCAGGAAACACATATAATCATCAAGCCAATAGAGACAGAGTGTGAACTCAAATTTTCTGCTGCCACAGGAAAGTTGGCTTCCCGTGGCCAATCTACTATGCAGAGATCAGCTCCAAACCATGCAGATTGTCACTTAAATGCTAGTTTCTGCCTTGAGGTCTATAATATAGTGTATCAAGATCCTGAACACATTCAGTGAGAAATATTCATGTATCATAGGCAGTGGACGAAGGATTGATTTCAGGAATGGAAAAATAGACCATAAAGGCCAATGCTCTAGTCTTTGAGATAAAAATAACAATAGCCATAAATATTTGTGCAATGCTTTACAGATGAGGAACGCTTGCAGATGCTTTTATTACAAGATCCTTATCAACTCAAAGATAGCTAAGGCTATAAGAACTATTATTCTCGGGGCACCTGTGTGACTCAGTCGGCTGAGCATCCGGTTTTGGTTCAGGTCATGATCTCATGGTTCATTGGTTTGAGCCCTGCGTCAGGCTCTGTGCTGACAGCTCAGAGCCTAGAACCGGTCTTCAGATTCTGTGTCTCCCTCTCTCTCTGACCCTCCCCTGCTCATGATGTCTCTCTTTCTCTCAAAAATAAATTTAAAAAATTTTTAAAAGAACTATTTTTCTCATTTCCTAAATGAGAAAAGTTGATGAACTAAGTAATTTTTCCAAAGTCACAAACCAGAATTCAAACCCAGACATCTCCCACTGGCAAGTGCTGCTCTCTTTCTTCCCCATCAGCAGAGAGGAAGTGGAAATATTCATGAAATATCGTTTCCTACTTGCACTGGGAAATGATCTAGGAAACACTATGGAAGCAGAGAGGATCTATAATAAAGTATATTTATGAGAACAGCAGAACTGTGATGCATCACTGTAGGAACTTTTTTCCTTGAGTCCCAGACCCCTGAAGCACGGCTCTAGGGATAGCAGCTGTTTAGATCCAGGTGTAGAATATGTTTTTGTTTGCAATGTCTTAAGAATAAAAAATATAGAATTGCTGAAGATAAATTATGTCAGACATTTGAAGAACATATGGAAAAAGTTCATTTTTCCAAGTGCCTTGAAGAATGAGAAGGTTCAATTCAACTCAGTTTACAATGTTGGCTCTACCTCCACTAAGCCCTGCACTAGTATTCCAGATTGGCACTGCCTAATATGGTAGCCAATAGCCACATATAGCTAAGTAACATTCAATAAATTAAAATCCAATTTCCAGTCACACTAGCCATATTTCAAGGCCCTCAATAACCACATGTGGCTAGAACCTAGACATAGGACCTTTTCATTATCACCAAAAGTTCTTTTGAACAATGCCATTAGACTCCTAAGAAGGTATGACCAAGTGCCTCCCTCAGCAGCTCACATTCGAGAGACAAAACACTCTACCTCACAATACAGGAGGATAATTCTGGCCAGGATCCCGGACAATGCTTTATGAAAGGTAACACAGAACTTCTGGAATCTTTCCAAATAGGTGCAAGCTAATTAGAGGTTTTTCTCATCCCTTAAAGATGTTATGACATATATTAATATGTCACGCCTTCCATTTTCTTTATTACCAAAATTCCACAGGTACAGCCACACTGGAATAGTCTGTATTATAGAAGTGTATTTCCTATGCATGGCCATCCTGGAGGATGCACCAATTACCATAGTGGCCACAAAGTGAGCGGCCCTTTAATCCCTGCGGAAGGTCAGCCAGATTCACAGAGCTCAGCTGCTGACCCAGGCTCTGGTTGGGCGTGCCTGAGAAGAGACCAGATGAGGTGAAAGAGCAAGTGGTAACAGGACCTAAGGAACCAGTGATCTGAAGGGCTATGTGTCATAGCAAGGAGCTCTCAGGACCCACCCTTTCTAATTCAACCTGGCCCTGAGCAGGTTTGTTTGGCCTCAACAAGATGTTGACAGAGCAGCCTGCCAGGCTGCCCAGGTCCCCAGCCACTCCACCACCCCGCAGAGCCCTGTCCCAGGTGTCCGCCAGATGCAAGCTTCTCCTCACTTCCCAAGCGTCTCTGGGGAACTGGACAGAAGTTGTCCTGGTATTCAACAAGAATCATATAGGGGGGAGCCTTGGATCTCATCTGTCCCATACCTGGATTTTTATAAAGTTAGGGCACAGAGGAGAAGGGAGATACACAAGGTCACCAGAAGAAGAGCATCAGTTTTGACATTAATGAAACAGAGTTAATATTCACTTCCACACACAAGAGAGAACATGGCAGCTATCTCACTGGCACAAGAAATAGCTACCAGTGTGGGCTTCTGTGTTGTCCCGGCTCCTAGGTTCCCATATCACCTTGCAGAGTGACACCAGTGCTTAACCATTTTCCTCTGGCCAGATTTATTCCTCCTACGTGGCCTGGATTTTAACCAGGGAACAATTATAAATCAATAACAACTAGTTGACACTTGGTCATTCTTCATGGAAACATACCAGCAGAAACCTCTAATAAGTACAGATCTCCATAAGAACAATTCAGTTTGGGAAATAAAAATCAAAGCCTGTTGCCCCAAATATTATAATCAGTAAAAATCGATGCTATGGTAAAACCTAATTTGCCCAGGTCGCCCATTATTTTTATTCTCTAGGGTCTTAAAATATTTCCAAATTTCAGGCCTACAAACTTCACATGTAAATAGCTAACCCATAATGATCTATCAATGCCTTAATAAGGATTAGGGTATAGCTACCCAGGTGAAGAATGGGCTATCTGATAAACCCTACTGACGTGGCTCCCTGGGGGTGGAAAAGAGCCCCACAAGGGGAAATTTAGGGCCCAAGACTAATACTCAACCTACAGTGAAATTGTGTGTAGGGCCAGCCTCATCCCTAATGATGGCGGGGGAGGGGAGAAAGCTTTTAATAGATCACTGGCTCTTTAAGTCACAGTCTAGAAAAGTCAGCCACTGAACTAGGTTATGGATCTGTGGGTACAGCACAGTGAAACATTTAATCAGGGAACAGAAAGCTTTCTGGAACAAATAAGCCAAATGAATGCCTAGGAGTGGAAATGTTAACTAGCGACGTAAGTTCAGAGTACAGCTGTGTCCAAATGAGCCGGGCTTCTGGCCCAGCGAGCAAAGTCTGTGAAAGATAGAAGAATTATACTGCTTTTCCTAAATGCCAGCAGTGGATTTTTGCCATGTTAATTCAGATTTTCTGGGAGGAGAGAGGAGGAATTAAGAAAGCAAAATGGAATGGTTTTAAAACAAATATTTCCCAGGTCATCATGCTGAGATGGAGTTGTGGTTTTTAGTTTTCCTTTTGGCAGAGGAACAAGTAGCCATCCTTCAGGAGAAATGCCTCAGATGTATTTCAATGACCTTATAGTCTGGGTATGACGGCACTGAAATTACACGGAGTTCATTAGTTAATATCTAATGAATCACATTTTATTTGTGTGTTTTGGGATAATTCATAAGCTCTTGCAGTTTATTTGGGCCCCAAGACATCCCTCAACAGACCACGACTCCCGTGTCCAAATCGGCCATTCTGCAATCATGGCGGAGAAGGCTTCCAAGAACCATTGTCGGGCATTACTTTTTGCCTAACTATTCATCACAATTATCCAGCAATAAGAAAGTTTTTGCCAAACTAATTATTATCATTCTCCAGCAAGATGATAAAGACCTCAATGTATCCATCATCACTTATATAGACTTTGGGTAGAAAATAAATCAATTTCAACAGACTTTGATTAAAACTATTCTTAATAATAACTATCATATACTAAGACATTTGTCAGGCACAAAATGTTTCAAATATATTTTTCTTCTATATTCTATAATATAGGCAGTTCTTTTTTCCATTTTATATTTGAGGTTTAGGCAGTTTGTAAAACCTGCTCAGTTATTATACACCTAGTATGGCAGAACCAGGGCCTCCAGGAGAGACATTGGAATGCTTCTCCTGAAAACACTAAGTTACAATGAAGTAGCATTCAGTTGAATTAATGCAAAAAATTTACCAAGTCAAATAATTAGCAAACAGTAAAATAAAATGCTGCATAGTGAAAAAGAGAGCCTAAAGTCCTTTAGAGACACAGAAAAAAAAGAAACAGACTGGAAGTCACAGGGAAGGCTTGCTGTAGAAGGTACAAAGTGAGCTGGCCTTCAGAGTGGCTGGGATACTTCAGATACAGAAGCAAAGGCAAGACTAGCAGAAGGAAGAGATTACAAAGTGTGCAAGTGGATGAAGAGGCCAGCCTGAGCAGACAGTGCAGGAAGGAGATCATTGTGTACTTCTCAGTTTATTCCCCCCAACTTCCAAGCTCTCACAGAACTCAAGAGACATGTAGATCAATCCGTGTAATGCACATTGGGCTGCAATATTCGTTACTGCCTCTACAGCACTTCCCATGAATGCCACGCAGAATACCATAAACACCTGGCCTCCACAGTCGTCCATACAACCTCGATCCGACATGGACAGATACAACACTAAGTATCAGGAAGATAGGGGTGAATGAGCAGTCTGGTCCCCTGGGAGTTCACAACTATTTGTTTCACCACATGAGTGCACAACTATTTATGGAATCTGGGGACCTGGAGGGGAATATGATAATAGACAAACTGTGTTAAAGGGACAAAGGGAGAAGTATTCCATCTCTCGAGGCAGAAAAAAACTTCTGAACAGGAACATTTGCTATGGTTCTTGAAAGAGGAGTGAACAACAATGGCTGGAGAAAGGGAGGAAGGGAGTTGTAGGCAAAAGAAACAGCAGGAGAAAATGCCTATAAACACGAAGGATGGTACCTATGCTAAGAAGAGCCAAGGTACAGGAGTTGAGGAGGAAGAGTCAGCTGCAGCAGTTACGAAGTCATTGAATAGGAAAGAAAATGAGGAATTTGAACATAATTGAGGTGCCATGCAAGAGCTTGGATATCCTAATGAAGTTATCCGATGTCTGGGTTTAGATGAAAATCAGCAAAGAACGGATGTGTGGGGCATGAGCTAAAAGAATCCTTAGCTGTTCAAGGAGAGGGAAGACACAATGATCAAAGCCTGATGTCAAGAGCGCCACAGACAAGGGTCCATGAGGTACATGAGAGGTACATCAGCTGGGCTCAGTAACTAAAATAATGACCATTTCTGATTTTAGGGACTTGGATGGTGGAGTCGCTGTAGGATGGGACATCAAGACCAAAGCCATGAGAAGTGATACTTGAACTAGAAAACTCTGATAACTCTGAATACACACTACAAGGAGCCTCAAAACCGGGTGACATGGTTTTCTAGAATGATCGTGTGGTCTGCCATGGCGGGTGGCTCGGCAGAGTACCAGGGACAGAGAACCTCCAGGTCACAGTTCTCAAGTGTCTGAACCTCGTTAACATATCTGACAGGACTTAGAGACCTTAGTTTAGGTTCCAGCAAATCAGGTTTTCTTTATAATTGACACCCTTATTAATAGAGGTTTGTTTTTGTTTTTCTTATAAACCAATTCTAGTCCTTGGGTTACCTGTTGGAGGTGGTTTTAAATGAATCAGAGTCCTTATTTCCCCCAAGAGCATTCAACTGTGGCATACCTGACCTGTTTGAAATGTTGAAAAATAATTTTAAAAATAAAGGAAAGGACTCATAAAACAGGATGTTCAGCAGTTATTTAATACAGCTTTCTCCTTCTATGCCTCCTGCCCCTTTGTTGTGCGGTCACTTCCAGAAGTTATCTGCCACACTACAAAGCTCTGTTCTTTTCATTTCTTTATCAACATTTGGATGCAAACAAAACGTTCATATTGTAGCAGATCTCCTTCCCTTGGGAAGATAGCACAGTGGCACCATAGGTTTTTAATTTTTTTTTTAAATGTGTTTCTTCCTTTTAGACCCAAGGTTCCCAGTGGAAGGCTGAGTGTCCTGGCGATTAAGTAGGACACACAGGCTGTTCCTGAAGGCCTCCACGGTGGGGGAGCCCTCCTCCACCAACCCATGTTTGTTTACCTGGCCCCAGAATGTGGACTGGCCCAAGGCAAACCACCATAAAAGAATGAAGTGTCATTAGAATAGTGTTTGAGTTTGTACATTCCTTGGTGTCGGCTAAAGCCACAGGAACTTTGGCAGGATTTTAAAGTTACACCCATTCCCCCAATGCAATGCAGGTCTGTGAAATAATGCCTTAGCTGTGCCAAAACCCACAGTGATTATCAACAGTGTAAGTAATCAAGTAAAAGCACTTTTCCACAGCCCACTGACCAGATTGTCAAGAAAGCAAAAAGTAGTAGCAAAAATTGATTGCCCTGTGCAAAAGATAATTTCTATCTGAATTGCATTATCGTAGAGCAATGGTGATACAGAATGTGGGCCTGACATCATTGCAGTAAACATTTTAGGCTTAATTTAGGAATCTCTGAGTCATTAGAAAAGTTCTTTCTCATTGTGATGAAGGGGCCACCATGGCCGCAGTGCTATTACTATCTGAGAAAGGAGAAGGAATCCACAAGCAAGCTACACACAATAAAAGCAGAATCACCACTGGGTCAAAATAATGGGTAGGAATTTAAATTACAGATAGCTGCTTACCATTGAGTATTTAATACAAGCATGGTTGTTTTAATTTATTAAGCAGCTTGAATATTTTCAGTGTTCCAGTATAATGTGATACGGTCATTGATCCGTTGTTGCTTTAAAACCCTTCATTTCCATTAGGGAAATAAGACTTCAGATTGTAGAAACAAGGCCAAACGAAGCAACTAAACGAGAATTCCCCACCATCACAGAGAGCCCCTATGCCAGTTCTTCAATAATCGCCAGCACCAGTATTCAGTAACTCAGGCTGGTAAGATGTTCAGCCCTATGACCCTGGAAAATCTTATTTAAATTGAGTTTTTCACTACTCAGCTCTTAATGTCCGAACCAGGAAGATGTCTGGTGAAAAGCATCAAGCCTTACTGGAAACTAATGTAGTGTAAACATAATAAACTTGAGCCTTTGGCCCCCTGCCAAGATTAGTAGGCGTGGCTCAGAGGCTCAAAATCCAGTTGTATGGTAGCAGGACCTGGGGAGGGAGGGAAGGCGGGGGAGACAGTTTTTAAAAATACTGATGTCCGAGCTGCCCCCTCCAGGGACCACTTAATAAAAAATCTGGTGAAGATGGCCCAGGCATCAGTCTGTTTTTAAGCCCTTTCCCCACCCTGGGTGATTCTAAAGGAGCAACTTGGTTTGAGACTCGGGGTTTCATGTTCTGGCAAGCCTTTAGAGAGAGAATGGTGTGTGTGTTTGCCTACAAATGCTTGCAACTGCTTAAGAACCAGTTACATGTCCATTGGAGACACCTGGGGAATTTTTAAGTGCTGATAGCTAAGTCTCACCCCCCAGGGACTCTGATGGCCTGTGAGTAGATGGCCACTTCCAGGTAATTTCAATGTGTAACCATATTGGAGGACCACCGCTATACATCTGTGAAACTGATGAGAGCTAAGCATGAAGAGGCCCATTAGGAGTCTGTAGCCAGTAGATGTTCCAACTAAAACAAAAAACAAAAAAACAAAACAGGAATCCCTCCTTCTATTGTCAGAACTGTCAGGTGCTGATGGCTGGACTGTGCAGAAATAAGCACATAACTGGTGTCTATCTTGAGTAATAAGACAGAGTCGTTGCCATAGAAATGACTAATAATCATAATGGCTAATTAGATAAGTGATTTCCAAAATCAATTTGGAAGATAACTAATGTAATAAACTTCCAACTTCTTATTCAGTGACATATTTTTTCCTTCTCTTAATGTCCTGTCAAGGTTTGACACTCAAGAAAGGCCTGGTTTAGGGGCACCTGGCTGGCTCAGTCAGTAGAGCATGTGACTCTTGATCTCAGAGTTGGGAGTTCAAGCCTCACGTCGGGCATGGGGCCCACTTAAAGAAATGCCAAGCTTTTAAGCCTTAACACCTCAGAAAGAGTTACTGAGTGAAGACAAAACTAACATGCAACAAAAGGCTTGAGTTTGAGGCAAGGAGACTCAACTCTGGGGTCTGGCGTTTATGAAACAGCCAGTCTCAGGAGTATGGTTGAACTTTCCTCTCTGGTCTTCTCATCGGTAAAACTGAAGTGATATTGTCCACCCCACAGCATTATTGTAAGGGTTGGGGATAATTTCTATTAAAATGCAGTGTACATAAAACACAACTATTACTAGAAAAATCATAGAGTAAGGATTTAAATCATCACCAAAGTTGGGGAGCTGTTCAGGGTTAACAGGATACCAAAGTCAAATCTCTCCCGACAATATATATATATATATATGTATGTGTGTATATATATATATATATATATATATATATGTATGTGTGTGTATATATATATATATATATATATATAAAAGGTCAAATGACTGCTCCTCCTTGCCTTCTCATTAGAATATGGAATCTTCTATATTCTATGGAATAATTGGGTTATACCATCCTATTGCTCCAGCACATTTGGGGGATTTGGGGACCAATGACCTAGATATTTGGTGATTATCCTAAGGGTCTTTGCCTTTCCTGGCCACACTGGTTTCCCTCGGTTTTGCTCAGGGAGAGGATGACTACTGTATTCTTGACATTCCTTCACTCCTTTTATTTCTGCCTCAATACAACTACCAAATATCACAAGTTTCCAAAAATTAATAGAAATAAAGAATGCTGACATCCATCAGATTTATTCAGTTCACCATAGAAGCCCAGGTGATGTGCTCAGAACCCTCTGTCCCTCTCCCTCCTTGACAGAGTCACAGTATCCTAGAAAAAGTGGGAAAAGTGCAAAGTTCATTGCTCTGAACCCCTTATTTTATACATAGATGTATCACAGTAACTATAGTGCTATAAAGATTTTAATGGACTACGTGTTTTTGCACATTCTGGGTACAACAGAACAGCCCCATGAGGAAGGTATTGCTGTAGAAGAGTAAATAGAGGCCCAGAAAATTTGAGAACAAAGATCTGTTCATTCCTAGCTCAGCATTCTATCCGTATAGAAGGCAAGTTTCTGCTTTCCAGGTTTTTCTCAGGCCGTATATAGCACCACTATAGTGAAAATGTCATCCATTTATAGCACGGAGGTGAAGGGATATTAATTTTTCCCTGAGAGACTTTCTAGCAGATCAATGCTTCATGGCCAAGCGTGTGACTGACAGCTTCAGAGGTCTAGCCAGGGCCCACACTGTAAAACAAAATAAAGTGGTCCTAGGAGGATCCCCATCTCCTCAACAAGGACACTACAAATTCTGTTACACTGTTATTCTGTGAGCTGCTCCTAAAAGAGCCAAAGCCACTGTTCTCGACTCTAAAAGCTGGACATGCTTAATCCTGAGTCTGGACAGCCCCAGGCAGAGTCCCATGCACAGCATGTCTGACACCCCAACTTTTCATGGAAGATGAGAAGGGGAGGTGGCGTCCCTTTGATCCACCATTTGCCCTGGGATGAGTACAGTAGCAGAAGCAGTTAGGACCAGTGAGAGTCTACCCAGGACAGGAAGAGAAGACCACCAGGGAATAACTGGTCAGTAGCCTATCAGCATTTTGGTCCAGTCTAAAGAGAGCAGAATATAGTTTCCCCAAAATGTGTGACACGTCCTCTGGTGTTCCAAGTATTTTAAAAACCTTTTTTTAATGTTTATTTTTGAGAGAGACAGAGACAGAGACAGAGCATGAGTGGGAGAGGAGCAGAAAGAGAGGGAGACAGAATCCAAAGCAGGGTCCAGGCTTCCAGCTGTCAGCACAGAGCCGGATCCAGGGCTCAAACTCTAGAATGGTGAGATCATGACCCGAACCAAAGTTGGATACTTAACCCACTTAGCTACCCAGGCGCCCACCCCCCAAGTATTTTTAAAGGCATAGAAAACAAACCTTTTTAAAACTTATGTGCCTTTTGAAAACAATACATCCAGCACATTAAACCCATGATTTCATTGCCCACTACTACTTAGGATGAGGCTAGGTTTATTTGGAAAAAATAAGCTGACAAAAATATTGATTAAATAATGGATGGGGCATGGCTTTGGTAAAAAGTAACACTGACACTAAAATGACTGAAGTTTGGGAAGTGTCGTGTGCTGGTTCTGAGCATGATAAACCTTGGGAGTTCCAAGGACTTGAGCTTGAATCTGGATTTCTCTCTTATAATGGGTGGGACTTAGGTCAGTTTCCTCATCTATGAGAGGAGGATAAGGACACTGACCTCAAAGGAGTAGTAAAGATTCGATTAAAATGGTACAGTATTTCGGCTGTAGGTAGAAAGCCTGACATACCTGCTCAGCACCTATCATCATAACTGCTGGATGGATTCAATAGGTTGAATAAAACCAGTCCTATCAAACAAACTTCCATGATGCCATTTAAGATGATCTTCTTTAATGTTTATTTATTTTCAGGTAGAGCACATGCATGCTCACACACTCATGGGCGAGAGAGGGGGGAAGGACAGAGAGAGGGGGAGACAGAGAATCCTGACACAAGCCTCAATTCTCACAAACCATGAGACTATGACCTGAAGCCAAACTTTAGAGTCGGATGTTTAACCAACTGAGCCACCCAGGTGCCACCCCCTTCACCCCGACCATGACATTTAGAGAAGGTTCACAGTTAGACTACAGACCAGGGGGTCAGTGATGCCTGCCATAGACCTGTTCTCCTGTCACCACTCCACGATGGTCATGACCCCCCTCGGTAGTACAACCCGCTCACAGCTACCCTAGTTGGTCAGCCGGCAGGAGGCAGAACTCTTGGAGGGCTTAACTGTCACACAGAGGTGCTAATGGTCTCCACGTGTGGGTGTGGACACTCTGCCGGGTCTTCTTCTTGAACCTCGTGGAGGACTCACAGCACATTTGTATTCCAAGCACAAAGCTGACAGCTCTATTCCATCACTGGGCCAGAACAGGGCCGGACTGAATCCTGACCGCAGTGAGGAATGGGGGAGGTCTCAAGAACGGCCACCACAGGCTGTCTTGCCTTGCCTTTCAAAGCCTACAAGGCTGTGAGAATTTCTTTAAGAACCCGGTGCCTGCAGATGGCTAAGATGAATTGGAGCAGCCACTGCCTCTCCAGAGAAGGTTCTGAACAGGCACCACAAGCCCAGACTGTCACCTGCCTGTGAGGTTTGGCAGTGAGGCTGGGATCTGGGAGAAGAAAAAGAGCAGTGCTCTCACCTTGGGAACCCAGGGCCCATGCTTAACAGAATTCTTTTATCATCACGTGTTCACTGTAGAAGATGTAGAAGACACAAAATACATAAAAAGCAAAGTTTCCCAAATGCCACAACTTGGTAAAATCTATTAACATTTTGAAGTTTCTTTTCAGGTGTTTTTGCTGTTGTTGTTTTTATAGTGGTCACTGTGCTATGTATACCCTGAACATTTTCAGTATTTCCCCATATCATTAAGTTTTCAAATGTCTTTCATATTTGCTAAATCATTGCATCACATATACTGGTGCTTAGCCAATCCCTTATATTTGGGTATTACATTTTTCTATCAACTCTGTAACCTATGTATTTGTGCATCCATTTTTGTCCCCATTTCAGATTATTTCTTTAGGAGTGTTTCTATTTCCATGTGATTCCAGATGTGGAATTAAGGGGTTAGACAGTATAAATGTTTTGAGGTTCTTGATATAGGCTGTTCAACTGCTTCCTGGAAAGAGCACTCTATAATCCTAAAACAGGCACAGTCTCTTGCCATCTCCCCAAATTCTTGCCAGTGGATTTTTCCCAATTCTTTGCTAACTTAGCAGACAAAAAGAAAAACGATGTCTACTCGTTTTCCTCTGCATTTCTCTCTTGCTTTCAATTTTCTACATGCCCTCAGCCATGGTTTTGCCTTTTTTGCCAACACTCTGGTCATATGCTTTGCCCTTTTATCTTTTGATTGGAGGAGGGGAGTGGGAGGGGGCACTAAGATCCATAATTAAATGTATTTTGGGGGCATCTGGGAGACTCAGTTGGTTAAGCATCTGACTTCAGCTCAGGTTATGATCTCGCAGTTCACAAGCCCCAGCCCTACAGAAGACTCTGTGCTGGCAGCTCAGAGCCTGGAGCCTGCTTCGGATTTGGTGTCTCCCTCTCTCTCTGTCCCTCCCCTGCTCATGCTCTTTCTCTCAAAAATAAAAAGCTTTTAGTTTAAAAAAAAAAAAAAAAGTATTCTTGGGAGCCCGAGTGGCTCAGTCAGTTGAATGTCCGACTCCTGATTGCAGCTCAGGCCATGATCCCAGTGTCACGGTGTCAGGCCCCTGCATCAAGCATGGAACCTGCTGACGATCCTCTCTCCCCACCTCTGCCCCTCTCCCCGACTCGTATTCCCTCTAAAATATAAATAATTAAAAACAAGGTATTCTCACTTCACTTCCATTCAGGTTCATTCTAATTTTTTCCCCACTGAAAGAACAGTACATTATATTACCCTTGTGTCAGGGTAAAAAACGGTTCATCTGTCATTTTATTCCTGTGTAATTGGAACATAAAAACTTCTCTTTATGGAATGCCACCTGACACTTCAGCTTGTTTAAAAAAATATATAGTAGGTTAAGCTTATTTTAAATGGCTTTGTGGTTATTACTGTTTTGAAATGTTTTACTTCATGAGTTTTCATTTGATAGACTAGATCTAGTTTTGGTTTAAAGTCCAAGATTATATATGGGGGAAATATTAAAATAAAAGCCAAAAACTCAATCAATTGATTTACTTTCAGACATTATGCCTCTGCATTAATTTCTAAAAAACTCCACTTGAGACGACCTAAGACTAGGTTATTGTTAACTGAGGTTTACAGAAAATAAGAATAACCACAGTGCTCATAAAAGAAACCTCTACAGACAGATGGCCCAGATCAAATCTCTCCTCCAGAAAGCCTTCTCAGGATTCCCCATGCAGGATTCCACTGTCCCTCCCCAGTACACCCACAACTTCTTGTGCACACCCCATTGACACCAGCCATTCAAGTCCACCTCCAGAGTGATTGATTTCTGGAGGACAGGAACAATGTTTTGCTTATCTATATATCCATTAGGAATTCCAATATAGTGTTCTGAGTATAGATGTTCACTCAGTAAACAGAGATTGAATTCAACTGAACTTTCAAAATTTAAGGAAACAATGTGGGATAGGGGAACTGACGTAGGCTTTTGAATCAGACTAAGTCAACTTGGAATTTGCCTCTAGAACTTAACAGTTATGCGACCCCAAGCAAGTTAACCTAGATGACAAAGCAGGTCAGGAGGCTAACAGGAGAACAGCAATGCCTACTATGACAGGTCCTCTAAGCCTGAAACCCATTTTCAACCCATTTCACCCTTGTTTTCCTCAACTGTAGAGATTAGAAAGCGAAATCCTCAATTTCCCAGACTCTTTCCAGCTGGAAAGATCATAGGCCACAGTTCTTGCCAATGAGACAAGAACAGAAACACCCCAGAAGTTTCTGGGAAAGCTATGTGTTCTAAATATACCAGCTCGCCCACCCTAGATAAAGGGAGATGCAACATGATGCCTTTGGATACAGCACCCACTTTGCAACTATGAGGCCAAAACATGAAGACAATTGCCAAAGCCTAAGGAAGATGGAATAAGAAGCTACGTAGAGTCTCGAGTCTTCAGTGGCATCATGGAGACCCAATTCAAAAACTGCCTCCCTCTGGACTTTATGAAGAAGTTGTCAAAACTTGTTTAAGCCACTGTTAGTGAGGTGTTCTATTATTTACCCCTAAATGCATTCCTAAGTGACTATCTTATGGATTACTGTAAATAAATCATTTATGTCAGGTGCTTAGCAAAGGACCCAATACACTGTAAGCATTCAATAAGTGAACACTCTACAGTGGGACGTGTTGGTGGATGGATAGGATTTCTGGAGCATAGGGTGAGTGAGAATTTGAAACAAGTCACTGAAGGAGAATGCAAGGGACAGAACAAGAGGGAACTGTAGGCATGTTAGAGACAGGGATCTATCCTAAAGGCAACAAATATGAAGCCTATCAGAAGGGAGAAGGAGACTGAAGGAGCTTAATGGGCTCCTAGAGTTCAAATCCTCTTGACCATCAATCCCCCACCCTACTCCTACGCTACAGGATCAGACATGCTTCAGAATATGTGCCAAATCTGATGCTTTGTAAGAACACAATAAGTCTCATGTAAATGGTTCCCAGCTCATCTTCTATTAATAGGCCTCTCTTACCTTGGTATACCAATGTCTGACACTGTGGTCTTATGCTCTAGGGACCAGGTAAACCTACTGCCTCTAGGCTAGTTCCCCAACATTGCCCCGAGGTGCCAGAGACCCATTTCCCCTTTCTCCTGAGTACCTGCCTTGAGCACCCTCAGTAATCACCAGTCTCAAGCTTCATAGCCAAGGCCTCAAAAGGCCACTTTCTAATACACATAGGTCTAACTGGTCTTCTTTCCCTTCTACACCTACTTTGAGTTTACATGTCCCTAGAATAGCATTACCCAGATATACAACATACAACATTAGTTCCTCAAGATGTTAGTAACTCAAGACAATATTACAGTTGAGTCAAAAAAACAAATAGTTGAAGGTTTCTATCCTCTAACTTAACAGAGCTCATAGAATACCATAGTATTGTACATATACATACATGCTATAGTGTTTTGTAGCATTTCCACATTTGCCTGCAAATCTTACTCTAGATCTCAAGGGCTAGTGCATTATGGGACATACTATGGGAAATTCTGTTTTACAAATACAGATTTCTGACCTTCCTCCCATAGTCAGACATCCACTTTCCCTGTCAATAAATGGTCTTTACTTTAATTCTCTACCCTGAGCCTCAAACCTAGATTCTAGCCCCACTGACCTTTTGCCATCCGTAATGGCAGGCCAAGCTTCCCCAACCTCCAGGCCTTTGCACAAATTATATCCCCTGCCCAGAAAGTTCTTCTCCCTTTTCCCCACCAAGGAAAGTTATTCTCATTTCAAGACCTAACCTGAATAGCAGATCTATGGTAAAATTTTCCCCTATTGTTCAGGGCCAATTACTCCTACCTCTATGCTCCAAAAGGACTTTGGAATTGCTTCCGTTGTAGTATTTGACATGTTCATTACATTTGTGAGCTCACCTTCCTTTCTCTCCAAGCAAACTATTAATTCTTCAAACTACTGTTTGTCCAGAAATCTGTCCCAAATAATCAGATCTTGAGTAAATGTATGTTTTATAAATTAATGAAAGAATGAAGAAATGACCATCTTGAAGTCTGCAAGGACTTGCCTCTACATAACACCCTTGATAAAGATAAATAAGTGTCAAATGGATGTCTATTGTAGCTATAAAGGTCAATCCAAAAAAACAAAATCAGAATGCCAAGTAAACTTTTATAGCCCCCAATTATAGTTTTTCTTAAAGTGGAAAAAAAATTAAATTTTATATTTAATGGCTAACAAAATGGAACTAAGTAATTCCATTCCTGATACAAAACTAACATGAACAGTCTGTCAGTATCTCACGTATCCTGTGAGTAGTAGGGGTTACCCTGCTTGTGGTCCCAGCAGAGGAGCGGGCCGCTCCCATGTAGCCATAGAAACCAGCCATGCTGAGCACCTAAGGCAACCAATTCCAGTCAACTGCATGTCTTGGACCCAATCTCACCGACTGCACCAGGGAGGGTTGAAGGCTTTCCAACCATGAACACAGCTTAAGCTCACCATGTCACACCAACCACAACCTCCAGACTTGGACCTCAGCTCCTAATTCTGCCAAGGGAAGAACTAATGCTTCCCCAGTCAAAACCACTGGGCTGGCAGGGTAAGGATGGACTTAAATTCCTGCCAGGTCATTTTGCTACTGAATCCCAGTCCCTGAATACGCTACAGGAGGAGCCAGCGCCGCCTGTTCATGTAGCTGGAAAGCCCCACAGTCCCAGAACCTGGTTCCCCTCGCAGAGGATATTCTCATCCCTGCTAGCTTCAAGTATGCTGTCCTGGAATGCCATCAACAATGGGGGGCCAAACACCTGCTACAGCATCTGGCAGCATACCGTCTGGCCACTTGCCCTTGTTCGAATTTACTACACACTTAGTGTGGAAGAAAACTGAGTCTGCATTGTTGGTCGGCCCCTCCTCTCTCTTCTTTGGGAGAAAAGAATCCAGGAACACCGGAATTGGTAGCCTCCCCTACCCCTCCTCCACACACACACACACACACACACACACACACACACACGCATGCACACATGCATGCACGTGCACATGCACAAAGAACTGTAGCTGCAGCAGGAGCAATGCCACCCTAGCAGCCACTGCCACCTGATGAGTTGGGAACCTCCCTCACCTTCTCTGCCTCACATTCAATTAATTCATGCTAGTTTTAACCAGCATCTATAATCACCAGGGTATGCAAATCACAACAGAGCAAAGCTGGACCAGATCATCCCTGAGAAACTGACAAACCCAGAAAATACCTGGATATATAACAGAGAAGTTCAATCATTGCAAAGAGCAGACTGAACTTCTCGACTTTCTCCTCTTAGTGACAAGTAGAGGGGTTGAGCCTTTTCACTCTGGTAATTAATTTGTGCTTCGGACTATGAAATTGGACACTCTGGGGTGGGGGGGGGAGGGGTGTCATGTATTCAATCCCTAAGCAATAGGATACTGTTGAGGGAATGAGGGAAATGATATAACCTATTATTTACTTAGCACCCATTATGTTCCAGGCACAGTACCTAACATTGCTAAATGTTATTTCATTTCATTCCAAAGAGCACTAAGGTGTTTCTCTCCCATTCTGTGAATGAGGAAACTGCAACTCAGTAAAGT
>PISW01011327.1:0-41605 GCA_004023785.1 Mungos mungo | reverse complement strand
GGGGGGGTGTGGGTGTGCAGTGGCGGCTGGGTGCAGGGCTGCGGATGCGGATGTCTGTCCGGGCCCTGCAGGTGTGGCCCCGGGAAATGCTTGTTCCGTGCCCAGAGCTGCCCGGTCCCCGCCTATCTGCGCTGGCTTGCTCCGTATGAAGCCGGCTCGGGATGCTCTGGACCCTGTAAATTCGCAGCCACAACTCCAACAAACACATTCACACTTACTTGCTCGGTGTAGGGTCCCCCCGCCCCCGACCTTGACTGTGAGCTAAGTGTTGCTGGCCGGGGTCTGTGCAGGAACACCCGGACCTCTGGCCACAGATGGCTTAGAGGACTGGTGGCCTGGCCCCCTGCCCTCCCATGCCTCCGGTCCCACTCTCGGACGGGGACCCGGGGCCAGAGGACCCCTAGCTGTGCCGGCTGCCCTGCCCAGAAGGCGAGATGCAGGCACTGCCCTTTCCCTAAGGAAACCAGATGCTGTGCCTGGGCTTGCCCCCCACCCTAGGCTTACTTCCCGACCTTGGGCTTGTCCCCCACCCCGGCATCTGGCCTGTCCAGGAGCCCCCTGGGGTGCTGGGGGCGGGCAAGGACGGTGGGGACGGGCCATGCCTTTCAAGCAGCAGCCATGGGCTTGGCTGGGAGGCCTCGTGTCCCGCCGCCAGGATAACCCTGCTGCCTGCCCGAGAAGGACCCTCGGGAGGTGGGTGCTGGGCGCGAGGCTGCATATGCTCTCCCTCGAGGGGTCTGTGGGCCCCAGGGCCCCGTGCCAGCCACTCGTCCCATCTCGGCTAGGGCCTGGGTGGAGGGCATCTGCTGGCCCTGCACACCCCAGACCTGCCTGGCCCCTGGAAACCCCCCCCCACTCAGGTATTGGGTGCATTTCCAAGGGAAGCTACGCCCCAAGGCCAGGAGCATGAAGGCAGGGCCCTTGGGGCACTAGAACCTGGGGTACAGCGAAGGGGATTCTGGACCAAGGGTGAGGTGGGGGTTCCCGGAGGCGGTGCCTGCCTGCTCGTGAGAAGTAGGGGACCAACCCCGTCCAGCCCTGGGCGGCCCTCCCTCAGCGCACAGCTACCGTCCAGGGGCGGGGCTTAGCCCCTGGGGAGCCCAGTAGCCAGGCAGGTGCTCAGGGCCCTGGTGCCCCTTCTGAGGGCCAGGCTGGGTGGAGGAGGGCCTGGGGGTGTCCTGACATCAGTTGCAGCCGGCTCTGGTCAGACGTCCAGAGTCTGCGCCGGGCACCCTGCACCAGGAAGCAGGGGACGAAGGGGCAGGGTGGGGGGGAGGTGGCCGCAGCCCGCTGCAGGGGTGCCAGCTGGGAGGTGCAGGGCTGGATGCGGTGGGGTCGAGACCGGGGGCCCTTGTGGAGGACGGGGGTTCATGGGAACCACCTACTGGGCTGGCCTGGCCTGGGGGGGACCCGGAGCTGGACTCCTGCGAGGCCACAGTCCAGGCCTGACCAGAGGAGCAGCTGGGAATGACACATGTGGGGGCACCGGGGGCTGGAGCGGTGGGATGGTCGCGGCCCCTGAGCACGCAGGGTGAGGGATGGGGCTGGCCAGCCTCCGAGGCGGCAACCCTGCATGTCCTGCCGGAGGGGTCATCTCGCAGCCCCTCCCCCCCAGGGCCTCGTCCGGAGGCGCCCACCACGGCCAGGGCTCCAGGCCCAGGCCCCCGGCCCCCGAGGGCCCTCAGAGGTCGTCCCTGGCTGCCGGTCGTGTCCAGGGGGGCAGGGGGTGCAGAGGGCAGCCTGTCTACACGGTCACACAGGGGGTCTCCTGGCCCTGGGCCGGGGTGGGGGCGGCAGCCATGGCCTTGCTCTCGGCCCCCCTGGGGAGAGGCCCACAGGACCCCTGCCCGCACCCCTTCTCTGAGACCACGCAGCACAGGCAGGGGTCCAGCCTCGCTCTACCCGCTGTGCGGTGTGGAGCCCGAGCCTCCGGGGGCCCATTGGAGACATGTGCATGTATTTGTATCTATACGTACATATGTATATATATATATAAAAGATTATTTAACAGTTAAATATATTCCAATACGAAGGTCTCGCCGGACAGAGGTGCGTCTCCCACCATGAGCGCCGCAGCGTCACAGAGACCCAGACGCCCCGCGCCACGCTCCCCGGGCGCACCTGTCTCTGACTGGAACTCGGATTCCCTGCTGTGGTCGAACCGCAGCCGCACGTCTGGCGGGGTCTCACTCGGCCGGGACCTCGTACTTGAAGATGACGCTGAAGAGCCGGCCGCCCAGCCGCTCGGCCAGCCACGAGTTCTTGAGCACGGCCAGCTTGAGGCTCTCGCAGCGCAGGGCCGCGTAGTAGTTGGTGTGCACGGCCCGGCCCATGCCCTCGATCACCACCAGGTCTGCGCCGCGCTCCCGGACCAGCACGGCCAGCCCCTTGTCCAGGCGGCTTCGGGGGGGAGAGCGGCGGTGAGGCGGGTGGTCGGGCGCCAGGCCCTCCCCCCAAGGGCACCCCTGCCCCCCGGGGGCCGAGAACGGATCTCTGTGCGGCCCTTCAAAGGCTCTAACGCCTCCCACAGGAACCTGCACCCCCTTCCTGCGCCGCTCACGACGGGCCCCGAACAGGGAGGAGGTCGATCCTGAGCAGTGTCCCCCCACCGCCCCCCACCCCCGCCCCTGGAGGCTGGGCTCTCTCACACGTGATGCGCCGGGGCAGGAAACGGCAACCCGGAGACTCAACCATCTAAGGGCATGGGGGGCTGGGCGCACCTCGGGGTACGTGACCCACGAAGCCCAAGGGGCAGCCGCGTCCAGAACCCACCCTCCCGGGTCCCCGAGGGAAGAAGGCTGCCCAGACCAGGGGCTACCCGATGACCCTGCCGAGGAGCACGCGCCCCAGGGGCAGGGTGGGCGGGGCAAGGAGGGGCCCCGGGGGTACCTGAGGTCCAGACACGGGGAGCTGGAGCCCGTCTGCATGAGCAGCAGCCTCTCCTCTTTGAGCGCCGAGCTGCCGAGCACAGGGGGTCGGTTGGCGCCCCGGGAAACTCCCACACGGCCCGCTGCTCGGGCAGGGCGCCCCCCGCCCCGCGGCCGTCCCACTTACTGGACGACGGGGTCCATGGCCGCGATGCGCTCAGCCACGATGAGGGACTCGCAGTAGGTCACGTCGTTCAAGGCGGGGCCCGAGTTGCACGCCAGGATGACCTGCGGCGGGGACGCCCCGAGCTCTGTAGGGACCTCGGCCCGCCCGCCCACCTGCCCGCCTGCCTGGTGCTGCTGCGGGGAGCCGCAGCCGCTGTGCCCTCGCGGCTCCGCAGTCTGGGGGGGGGGCAGCTCCCGGGGGGCTCACAGACGGCCCCACAGCGGGCTGACCCGAGGGCCGCGGCGGGACGAGCCTCACCTGAACCTACCTGGCCCGCGGAGGCCGCCGGCGCCAGCCCCCACCGCGAGTGGAGGGCCCAGGGCAGGGGTCCCGACTCGGCCTGGACACTCACCTCCGTCCCTCTAGAGAGAAGCTCCCTGACAAAGGGGAAGACTCCCAAAATGACGTCTATTCCACTGTTATCTGCGAAAATTAAGGCACATTTGTGAGGGGGCCCCTGTAAGACAAAACCAGGACGTTCAGTTGGGAACAGGCGCGTCCAAGCGTTCCAGACACCTCCGTACTCCACACTCCCCGAAGGCCGAGGGCTGCCGGGTCCCGCGGGCGCTGGGGCGCTGGGGGCACGTGCCTCTTGCAGGACTGCGGCCCCCATGACCTCTGAGCCGAGGCCGGCCTGACCCGTGGGGCCTGTGGGACTCAGGCTGGAGCGGGGCGTTAGCTGAGACCCACAGCCCGGCGGCTGGGGAGCGGGCGCGGGCCCTCAGTGCACTGCCCCGGGGCAGCCCCACGCCATCTCCCGGGCCCGTCCCCGCCGCCCCGGACAGAGGTGGGAGCAGCGGTACCTTCAGTCTCTGAAGCCACTTGCTGTAGGAGTCCACGAGCCACGGCCGCTCTGCGGGGCACGGACAGGGTCAGCCGCACGCTCAGGGGCAGGCCCCTCCCCCGCCCAGCCCTGGGCAGCCTACCTTGTAGCTTCATCTTCGCCTCCTCGAAGCCAAACTGGGGGTCAGACTCAAGGACACTGCACGGGAGAGAGCGCGAAGTCATAAAGGACCCAAACCTCAGCTCACGGCATCCACTGTGGCCCTGAGCGCGGCCCCTCCCGGACCCGCGAGCAGCTGTGGCCGCTGCAGGGGAGTTCCCGCCGGTCGTCGGCCAAGCGCGCGGGCCTTGGAGCGGAGCCTGCTCAGAACGAGAACAGCAGGGCCGGGGGGGCGGGGGGAGGTCCTGAGCTGGGGTGGGGGGTGGGGGCAGCCTTGGGCAAAGCCCCAGGTCGGCGCTGGCTCCCAGCCTCACCCAGCACAGGGACAGGGGCGGACGAGGGTGGGGAGGGAGGCGGTGACTCTTCTCGATTTGGGAAGGAAGCATTGGGCAGGAGACAGGGCACAGGGCGAGGCCCGCGACGGGGGCGGCGTGCTGCTCCCTCAGGGACCCCAGGAAATCACTCTGGGTTGTGATGGTGCCCCCAGACGGAGAGCCCGGGGTGCTCTGGGGGCCTGGGGCACGTGCTCCCACCCGAGTCCGCAGACTCCTTCCCGAGGCTCCTGAGTGTCTCACTTTCAGATGTTAAGTGTCGTTCGACTCTGACTGGCGTGCCCAGGGTTTGGATTTCTAGCTCTGAAAACCTCAGTGCGCAAATCCACACCCCAGCCTTCCACGCATCTGCTCCCGAAAGACGGCCAGCGAGGCGGGTCCCCGCACCTGCTCGGGGTCGCGCGGCCCTAGAGCTGCCCATCACGCCCGGGCCGCTGGGACCCCACCCCCCACCGCCACCTCCTTGGGGGCCAACTGAGGGGCCGCGTGTGACGGGGCGGGGGGGACAGGAGGGGCAGACGGGCCGAGGCCCTGGGCTGAGCTGGACCGAGCAGGCAGGGGTGGGGCTGGCGGGAGCTGTGAAGGTGGCACCTACTCAGAGACAGCTTTCGCTCCCCAGTCGAAGACGTTTCCCGCCAGCAAACCCTTCACCAGGGCCAGCTGCCTCTCCTCCCAGCCCAGGGCGTCCAGGCCGCGGATCACCCTCGGGAAGCACTTCAGCGCAACCCCGTTTTCCTTCTGCTTGACCTGTGGGAACGGGGGAGCGGCCGGTCAGGAGCGACAGAGCGGCCCCGCCTCTCAGGCCCTGGGTGGACAGGGCGGGGGGGTCACAGTGCTCAATGTGCCGCCACGGGCGTTCGCACAAGCCAGGCCGAGGGTAGCTGAGCACGCGGACGCGGCCGAGGGGCCCAGGCTCAGGCTGGCTTTGGCCACGGCAGGATGACGCCGTGGCGCAGGGCAGGGCAGCGGAGGGCTGAGCTGGAAGACTCGGAAACCCCATGGGCGCCCCGCGCCCCATCCCCAGAGGCTCTGTCCAACGGCAGGGGGCGTTAAGCGGAGTGGGGGACAGCCCTGAACCCCCCACGCAACGCGGCCCTCTGCTCAGTGTGGCCCCGGGAGGAGGGGGCCCGTCCAGGCTCCCCGCCTGGCTCCGGCCGCTTGTGTCCACGATGTCACGGCGTCCGAGAAGGCTGAGGCAGCGAGCTGACGCTATGGAGGCAGAGAGGCGGGGCCTCCGACCCTCCGCTCGGGCAGGTGCTGCTGCCCGTGTCCCCCCTGCGCTCCCGCCAAGAGCCAGGCCGCACCCCTGCTCCCTGCCAGCTGTATCCCCCTGGCAGGCACCAGCCCAGCACGGGGAGGCGGCACTCACTTTGGAGTAGGGGTCCGGGAAGTTGAACTCGTTCAGACAGTGCTCCCTCGTGTCCAGAAGGCTGCGCACGGTCAGCGTCCCGTAGGCACTGGGGACGAGGCGGGGGAAGGGCAGCTGAGCGGCTCTGACGGCCAAGCGGGCTGCCCTCCACCCCCGGCCCCCAACGGCGTCGTCACGGGAGGATGCGGCCAGGGGCGCGTGCAGAGCGGCTGTGGGGCCCCTCGCAGGGCCACTCACAATGGCTGGTGTCGCAGCGTCTGCAGCTTCCGCCAGTACTTCTGCCGGAACTTCTCCGCCCGCTCGGCCGCGTCCACGCAGCCCGGCTGGCTGGCCACGGCGCGCTTCACCACCTGCGGGCACAGGGCGGTCGGCACGGGCCGCTGGCCAGTAGTCTCCCAGGAGGGAGTGGGGTCCCCTGAGCGCCAGCTGAGCCAGGGGACAAGGGGGCTCGGGGGACCGTCCTCGGAGGCTGCGTGCGTCTGAGGCGCGGTAGGGGCCCTCACTCTGAGGACCCCAGGGGCCCGAGGGGCTGCAGGAGGGACACGGGTTCCCTGGGACCCCTGAAGGCCTTGAGGAGTCACGACTCTTTGGGGCCTGGAGCCCAGGCGCTGCTGTGCCCTGACCCCGGGCGGACTGCTTGCTTTCTAAGAGACGCAGGCGGCAGAGGTCTGAGAGCCGTCCCAGCTTGCCGCCAGACCACCGGGAGCCGCGTTTTTACCTGAGGACGGGGCTCGGCCCCTCAGGCTCACACACACGGCAAGCGGCTTCTGGAAGCGCCCCTTCGTCCGCCACGCCTGCCGCCTGCCCCTCGGGAGCCCAGGGCCCCCGACGCCCACGCACTCGGGGGGCGCCCGGCCCGCCCGGGCCCTCACCCCGTCCAGCGCCTCCTCGAAGCAGGTGAGCCAGTACTTGCGGGCCAGGGCGTCGTCCGTGAGGTCGACCGTGTCGGGCACGTAGGAAGACGGGTCCTGGAGCAGCGGCAGGTTGACCAGCGGCCTCTCCAGCCGGTCCATCTCCAGGAGGTCAAACTGGACAGAGGAGAAGTGGTGCCCACGTCAGCTTCTAAAGCCGAGGTGCCTCCCGCCAGCCTACGGGCCAGCTCAGGGAGGACGGAAGGGGCCCAACGGAAGCCGCTGCGGACGCAGACGGGCAGACCCCCACCCTCCCGCCCCTGCCGCGTGGCCCCACTCAGCATGGCGCCCTCCATCTGGCCAGAGGCCCGAGCTGGGCACCCCAGATCCCGCGTCTGCCCGGCCCCATGGAAACCCCCTCCCTCCCGCGGCACGGGCCTGGCGGCCTCTCCCTGCCGCTGGGGGGTGACCCGCAGCGGCGCCGCATTCCCGGACGTGGCTCTGCTCTGCCGGCGGCCTTGTGACCGGCAAGCCCGGGGGTGGAGCAGGCGTGCTCTGTGCTGCGGCGCCTGCACAAGAAGGGCCACCACGCGGGGACCCCCGGGAGGCCCTCTGCGCAGTGGGGGCGCGGACCCAGCACAGCAGGCACCAAGGCGCCACGCAAGTGTCGCGTGGGGAGCGACCCGGGTCCACGTCCGCTCCGACACGGGGACTTCTTGCTCGTTTATCCAGGTTTACGATCCCTACGGCAGGAGCCACGTCGCCCCCAGAGACCAGGGACAAAGTGCAGACACGGTCACAGGCCCGTCGCGGCTCCGCCCAGGCCCGGGGTGTGGGGAGCTCCCTCCGGGGAGGCTGTGACCAGCTCCCACGCGTTATCGCGACGCGTACACTGACCAGGAAGACAATCTGCGTCCGTAACGGAAAATCAACTTTGCATCCAAAGAGCCAGCAGGCTGGTCCTTGTGGAAACACTGCCTCGTGTGCCCACTGGCTCTCCAACATGATGCCCACGTTCTGGCCACTGCCCAGCGAGTGACACGCCACGTGGGGGTGTCCTCAACAAGCCTGCGGTTCTCCCGGGACGCCCTCTGGCTGGCTGGCGCTGGTCCCGGCTGGGACACCCTCTCTACGCCCACTCAGCAGGCGGAGGAGCCCTGATCCCGCCACACGGGCCCCTCCAGGTGGGGACTGAGGAAGGGGCAGGAGCCCAGCAGGGACGGCAAACTCATACCTTTTTGAAACCATCAGGCAGAGAACGAGGTCTAGAGAAGGGGGGGGGGGTCTGTGGCCCTGGGCTGTGAACAGCACCCCAACCCTGGGGAGACACTGCGCTCTCCCTGCAGACAAGGGCTGGCGGCTCCGGCAGGAGCCCTGGAAACCCCAGGGGGAGGGAAGCAGGCCCGATGCCTCTCTTCCGCCCCAAAGTCAAGGCCTGCTCGACGGCCGGTCTGCCCCGGGGCGAGGGCCTCTGGAACCCGACCCCACCCGGGACGCCGTACTCACGGTGCCGCTCCTCGCCCGCTGCGCGGGGCAGAGCTCCGGAGAGGAGCTCATCAGGCCAGAGCTGCCTGCGTAGTTTTCTCCCCAGCTGTACTGGTTAGGGTCTGGGGGGGGAAGACCAGTTGTCACTCAGACCCCAGGGTGGCCTGACCACCGCGGAAGGTCTGCACGGCACAGGACCCTGGGGTTTCGTGCTGCTGCTGCCAGGTCACTTCCCACGGGGGCTGGTCCTTCCAATGCTTCTCAAAGCCGCTGCCCTGCCCCCCGCCCTAGTCACGTCCTTCAAGTGTCCTTGAAAAAGGATGGCCCAGCTGAAGAGCCGGAGCTCGGCGGGCAGCCACCCCGGCCCCTGCCTGGAGCCCTTTCCACCCATGAGGACACCCCCCCACAACCCCCGGGTCAATCGCTTGGCAAGTGAACCCACATGTGTCGCTTCCCACTGACCCCTCGGGCCCTCTCCAGAGGGAGAGTGTGGCTGGGGGGCCACAGCCTCTCCTCCCAGGTCAGAGACCCAGCCTCCGGCCCCCACCCCTCGCCGCCCAGGCTCTGTCCCGGCCCAGGCCCCCCACAGCCGCTCCACTCACTGTCCTGTTCTGCTCCTTTGAGAAACGCCCCGATGGCGCCCAGGTAGCCCTCGTGTCTCAGGAACAGCGCCTGGACCTCCCCCTGCACAGCAAGACCCCACCTGAGCTGGCCTCAAAGTGACACACGGGCGGCTGTAAAGCCCACGGGCAGCCTGCGTGGCGGAGGCCGCCACGTGATTAACAAAACTGCGCTCCGTGCGGAACCTGGAGGCTCGGCGTTTGGAGACACCTGAGGGGGGACAACCCTCCATGAATTAACACCCACCCCGTCACCCCCTTCGGAACGACACGCGTCTCAACGCCCTGCAGCCTGCGCCCGGCACGGAAGGCCCAGACCGCTGCCCGCGTCCGCCCGAGCCAGAGACGACCGCCCCCTCCCCTGGGTGCAGGACGCCGGGACTGGCCGGAGGAGGAAGGAGGCAGGAGCCCGGGAGGAGCGAAGCCCCGGGTGCCGGCGGGGGGGGGGGGGGCGGGGGTACCTTGGAGAAGAAGTTGATGCTGTAAGTGATGGTGCGCATGGTGGCGGGGTGGCCCCGGATGAAGAAGCCGCCGAAGTACACCCTGTCCAGGCAGTGCAGCTTCGCGTGGAGGCAGGCGAGCTGCCCAATGTCGTTGCTGATCATGTGCAGCAGGCTCTTGGCCACGTCCTCCTTGGAGAACTCTGGGGACGGAGGGCAGGGGCCCCTGGGTGAGGCCGGCAGGGGGCGCGGGCGTGCGCCGGGGGGGCGGGGGGGGGGCGGCGCACCTTTGTCGGCGGTGGCCGACTTCCCGAAGCTGCTGGCGATGAGGTTGCCGCTCAGCCCCAGGGTCTGGTGGGCCCCGCCGTACACGTCCTGCACCAGCATGTCCACGTTCGTGTGCTGGCCCTTGGAGGCCAGGTGCAGCAGCTCGTCAAACTTCTGGGGGGACAGGGTGGATGGAAGGGGGCGCGGTGCAGGAGCTGGTGGTGTCCCCCCAGCCCAGGAACCAGCCCCTCGCGAGGGAGCAGGCTGAGGCCCGGGGCGAGGGGTGGGGGGAGGGGGGAGGCTGCACCCTCCCCCTGCCCTAGGCAAGCCCTGGCCACCCAGGCCACCTCCCACAGAGACCGGGGCACAGGCAGGACCGAGCGACCCTGGCTGCCACCCCCGTCCCGAGCAGGCGCGGGAAACAGGGCTGGACGCAAGCCAGAGCCCGGGCAGCGGGTACCTTGGTCTTGGTGAGCAGAGCTCCGAGTCCCCAGAAGGTGCCGCCTCCAATGGAGCTGCCGCCAACCCACTCGAACCTGTCCTCCGTCTCCACCTGTGAGGGCAGCGGCAGGGGGCAGGTCCCGGGACGGCCCCAGACACGCAGAGCGCCACCGGAAGGCCGAGCCTGGGCCGCCTCCCCACCGGCAGCCCACACCGGCCGTCACGCGCGGGCCTGGGAAGCCCAGCTCACCTTCACAATGGACACCCCAGAGCCGATGTTGACCAGCAGATACGGGAAGATGTTGGGGTGGTTGGTCTGGAATCGAAACTCGGGGTCGGAGTCTTTCTGGTACACAAAGGCCTCATGCGGGATGTTCTTCAGCACGAAGTTGCAGCCCTTTATCAAGCACGTCATCACGTCCTCCTTGTCCACTCTGCAAGGGAAGGAGCCCGGCCACTGAAAACAGCACGGGCCACAGAAGGCGCCTGTGCTGCAGCACGGCGGCTCAGGCCGGTCCGGCACCGGGTCCCCACGGGACACTCCGCTCCGGGCCTGGCAGCACCATCCCCCCCCCACCCCCGCCGCGCAGACGGCAGCGAGCAGCCAGCGTCACCGCACAGCTGCTGAGTGTCAGCCCCCTGTGGGGCACCGCCACCCGCACGCGGACGCAGCCTGTAGGGACCTCTGCACCAGGGCCGCAGAAGCAGCGCCGCAGGAGCAGGGCCCCTTCCTTCCTGTGCCCCCGGCCTCCCAGACCCCCCCAACAGGGTGCGGCCGCCAGAACAACCCCCCCCAGAGCCAGGCCAGCGGCCCCCGCACCCTCCACTTACTTCAGCCGCAGCTTTTCCTCAATGAGGTCCTTGAATTTGTAGGCGCCGCCCCCGGTGGCCTGGATGACCTTGGTCTCGGTGTGGACGAGGTGGTCTTTGATGAAGTCCAGGCAGGCCTCGATGTAGGTGTTCTCGAACTTGACGAAGTGCAGCCGCGCAGTGACCTCCTCCTGGACCGAGATCTCGTAGGGCGGCTCGTGCTCCTGCTCGGGGTCCTGGGGACACAGGTTGGGGGGCTGCGGGCGTGCGCTGCCCTTGGGGAGGGAGAGGCGTGGCGATGAGGCGCCTGAACACGAGCAACGCTTAACGCTCAGAGCAGGCCGGAGGCAGCGCCAGGGCGGGGGCGGGGAAGGAGCTGGCTGCCCAAGGAGCAGGCGGATGCACCTCCTGACGGGGGTCCCGGATGGAGGGGGACGGACCTAGGGGACAGGGAGGGCTGTCGGGCGAGGAGCCCCCAGAAGCCAGGCCGATGGAGGGCAGACAGTGAGAGCACCGCCCAGGGCCCTCCGAGGCTCACCCTGCCCGAGTTCTCGAAGGAGCGCACTCTGGCGACCTTGTGCTGCACCGTGGAGTAGTAGGCGAGCTTGGTGAGCGACCCCCCTGCAGGGAGACACGGGGGGCCGTCAGGAGCCGGCTCTCGGCCACGCGGTCTCCCCGCCACACCGGCTCCCGTGCCTGCTGTCGCTCGGTGTTAGAACTCGGCAGGGCACCGATCAGAGGGAGGGAAGGGACCATGGGGCCCAACCACGCTGCCGTCTTTGAGGCAGTCTGTTCCACCCCGGACCAAACGGGCCTCGGACTGCCCACTTCCCCTGCGCGCTGAGCCCTCCAGAGGAGAGGAGCGTCCCGTTTCCGGGAGATCTCTAGTGGTTTCGAGAAATTACGTCTCAAGCTCTGGTCCTGAAAATGACCCAAAGGAAAAAGCTAAGAAATGCAAGTGCACTTGACTGCCCGTGGCTACAGGGGGAACACTCCAAGGGGTGTTTTCCCAGAGCACACGGGCAGAGGAGGCGGGTGTCTCATCGAGAATGTTCTAGCAGCCCCCCTCTCAAAGCTCGGGGCTGGAGGGCCTCACGGGGGCAGCAGGGTCTTCTCCCCTCCGGTGATCTTGCGAACACCACCAGGAAACCCAAACGTCAGGAAGCAGAAGAGGCCTTTATTGGCCTGAAACGTGTTCAGGGCCAGTTAGAGAGATTCCCAAGGAGTCACTTCCAAGGGTAAGCTCTGGGGGCTCGGAGGGCGCCTCGGGGAGGCGTCAGGTGCATTCTGGCACAGCCCTGCGAGGTGGGGTGGGGGAGGAGCAAAAGCCTTGTCACCAGAGAATGGCTTTGAGACCAAGTCGGTTCGTGTGGCCAGTGCAGACGGCGGGATACCCTGTGTGAGGAGGAGGCCATCTCCAAGAGCTGTTCTGTGACGCCGTCCCCAGGGAGCATGTGACAAGCACTCAAGTCAGGAAACGTCTGGAAACAGCAGGTGTCAGAGGCCCGCAGCTCGTCCAGGTAACGGATCGCAAACCACGGCTGCCAGGGCGGCCGCTGGGAGCCTGCCCGGCGGCGTGGACAGGGGGCAGGGCGCCCCGTGACCTGCCCTGGTCGGCCATCGTCAGCAGGCCCGCTCACGGGCTTTAAGAGGCAGGACTTGGCCTTAAGGCTCCTTATCCCGTCTCCCTGCCCCCACTCCCGGTCCGGCCCGAGTGTCTGGGGGCGTCTTTCACACTGTGAATAAGCCCAGTAACTCTTAAACAGACAATGCAAAGGGAAGAAGATACACTTTGAGACTTTTCAAAAGTTACTGTAAACAAGCCCCCAGGCCACAGAAGTCCAGTTTCGGATCGTGAGCTTTTACACGAACGTCACATCACAACCAAGTACGAGGTGTGGGGCTGCGGTGGGCCAGTCCTCCGTGTGCCCCGCCCCATGCACCCCGGTGTGGGGCGCTGCCCAGCAGCCAGGCCACGTCTCCCTGGCCGCCCGCAGGGGGATGTGCGGGGCAGGACGGCGGGTGCCCGGGGAGGGCAGGGGAGCCCAGCTGTTCGCAGGATCCCTTGGATTTAGTGACTGCCGATCCGGCCACAGGTCCTGCCAGGTCACGCCTGCTGAGTGCAGCAGCCGGGCGGGCAGGGGCACACGGCAGTGGACGCCAAAGACGCACTGGCCTGGCCCACACCCCGCTCCAGGGCTGACTGTGCCCGAACCGACCTCAGCCCACCGTGTCCCTCCTCCAGAACCCCCCTCCCCTAGTTCGTCCAGACCCACGGGGCCTGGCGCAGGGCCCGCCTCTCGCCTGCCTTCTTGGCCCGTCCTCCCACCGTGGGCACCAGGTCACTGCCCTGCCGCCCCTCCCTCTTCAATGGACGGGCCCATCTGCCACCCAGCAGAGACCTGAGGTCAAGTCGGCCTCCAGCATGTGTCCGCAGACCAAACGTCCCTGATGCTTTCAAAGCAGGGAACCTCCTCGGCGGACAGGAGCGTCCAGAGAGCAAGAGGCTTGCCAAGCCCCCAGAGCGGCTGAGCTCTCCCGGGGCAGGAGGCTCAGGGAGGGAAGAGGAAAGGGGAGAAGCCTGGTTTTAAAGCAAACTGTGGACAAGCACACGGACCTGTGGGTCGCCGGGTGAGCACCCGCGTCCAAGCTGTGCTCTCCCACCAGCCGCACGAACACGAGGTCTGTCCTTAATAACAAACGGAGGGGCGCCTGGGGGGCTCAGTCGGTTAAGCAGGTCATGATCTCACGGTTCATGGGTTCAAGCCCCGTGTCAGGCTCTGTGCTGACCGCTCAGAGCCTGGAGCCTGCTTCCGATTCTGCGTGTGTCTCTCTCTCTGCCCCTCCCCTGCTCATGATCTGTCTCTGTCTCCCAAAAATAAATAAATATTTAAAAAATTAATAAAATAAAAAATAAACACAGGACCCAGACCCAGGGGGAATCTTCAAAGAGGAGAAGTGAACACTGACAAGAAAGCTATCCCTTTGCGTGTCCTTCCGCCCAGCAGCCCCGCCTGGGCTCGCCCCTCCAGCGGCCGCCCCAGGACCCTGGGGCCACGACACTCCTTCCTTGACTTCCCTCACCCTGTGGCTACAAGCTGGACCCTGGGAGCCACAAAGAACATCTAAGGGTAACCCAGGACGAGCCAATTCTCGGCTGCACTTTCAGAAATGTTAGGTGCCAACCGTTGTTCCCAGGGAGCAGAACCCCAGGCGTCAGTGCAGCGAAGCAGAGTCTGGAACGTCAGAGCACACACCTGCCCGGGCCCCTGTCACCTCAAGGCACAGGCAGGTCTCAGAAGATGGGCAGAGCAGGGCCTCTCCGGCTGCCAGCCCAGCGCGCAGCCAGGCACCGAGTTTGATCAGGTCCCACGCTCCTTCCACGCCCTGCTGTGCGCTGGCCTCGCCAGCTCAGTGCCCCAAGGCACCGCCCCTCGCAGCCCCACCAGCCTGCAAGGTGAGCACTGAGGTCACTCTCCTAGAGGACACCCTCCGCCACCCAAGCCCAAGAGACACTTCAGTGACTCTCGGGAGCAGGAGAGAGGCAAGAGCATCCCATGCAAAAGGCTCCAAGAGGAATGGCCCTGGGCCAGGGCAGCAGCACACTGGTCCCTTCTAGCTTTACTGGCCAGCTTCAACAGGTCAGGTGGCGCCCCGCTGCTGTGATGCTTGGCCACCTACACACAGCTGGAGGCAGTCCCCAGCAAAGTGAGGCCCCAGCGGAGAGCCAGCTGAGAAGGGGAGGCGTGCGAGGCCACCATGCCTACTCCAGGGGCCTCCCCCAGTGAAGCTGCCCCCAGGAAACCTTCATTCCCCTGCCCAAAGGGGCAGAGCAGCCAAGCGCGGAGGCTTGACCAGATTCCAGGCCCACCTGTCCGCCTACCGGCAGACGGCACACATTTTAGTTCATCTATCTGACCTCAGCCTCCTCTTCTATGAAAGGGGCTGCCGGGAGGTGGCCGGGGCCAGCGTGGGATGAGGGTCTAGGGCGGGCCTGCAGCAGGAAGGTCGGGCAGCGCCTGTGCGAGGCCCTGGGGTCACCCCTGCGACCCGCGCGGGGGAGAGAGGCTTCTGAAAGATGCCGGCAAGGGTCCCAGGGTCCACGTCCAGGTCCTCCAAACTCCCGCCAAATGTCAGCGGTCCAGAAGCTGAGGCAGCAGCGGGAGGGCTGCGGGCTGGGCCCAGGCGGGCAGCCGGCAGAGGGTTCCCGCGGTCCCAGGCCGGGCCGCAGCCCGCCCTCGGCGCCGCCCCAGACGGCGAGCCCCAGATCGCTCTCGTGGCTCGTTCAGGCCCTGTCTGGCTGCCGCCCCTACCGGGGGGGACTAACGAGGGGCGGCCGGGCCGCCCGCCTCTCAGCGCGGGACTACGAGGGCCGGCGTGCCCCGCTCCGGCCACGCGGCGCCTGCCGGGAGCTGTAGTCCGGCTGCCGCGGCCAGCGTAGGCGCCGATGACCCGCGGACTACAAGGCCCGACAGGCTGTGCGCGCCAGCGGCCCGCGCCCCGCCCTTCGTCCTTGCCACCGCCCCCGGCCCGCCGGCTCCGCCGCCCGCGCCCACGCCCGCCGCGCGCAGCCCAGCTCCCGGCGCCGGTCCGCGACTACCTATGTCAATGGCGAAGCGCTTGGCGTTCTCCAGGTTGCGGAAGATCTCGTCCGGGGGCAGCGTGATGCTCTTGTCCAAGCTGTCCCCGCTGCTCCCGCTGCCGCTCGCTCCGCACTCCGCCATTTTGAATGTGCCCGGCCAGCCTCATCAGCCATGGAGATATATGCGCATATATTTGACTGCTAAACGCCTCCCGCGCATATATTATGCTAATGAGTCACCAGGGCCCGCCCCTCCCCGCGCGCCTCTGTGGTCCCGGCAGCTGGAGGGCCCCTGGGCCTGCCCGCGCGCGGGGGTCCCCGCGGCCCTTGGCCCAACACAAAACGTCTGGACTGTTGTCTTTGTTGTTCCTTCACCGAGCTGGCCAGAGGCTGACCTCCAGTGCTCTTAGCTAGTGCAGAGAAGGCACATGGGGCTTGCAGACCTGCAAAGACCTTGCCTCTTTCAGTGAGCGCAGCTGTTACCAGGGCGCATGTGACCCACCAGCCCCAGTCTCTAGAGATGAGGGATCATCGGTTCCAAAAGCCCCATGCAAAATGGGGATGCCAGGGACCCTGCCTTCCAGGTGCCCCAGCCTGGGGTGGACAATGCACCTGCAGGTGGGAAGACACCCCGATGGTGAGATCTGCAGACAGTGCCTCCAGGCAGGCTGCCTTTTGGCAAAACAGGGAGTCTATGGGTGTTTGTAGGGAGCCATCTGAAACAATTCCTGAAGCTATAGCATGGACAGGGATGGTGGCGGGGACAGGTTTCAGGGCCAGTCTCTGGGAAGCTCCTGCTGGCCAGGCGACCCTTGAGGGATGAGACCCCAGAGGCACTAGACGCTTTGGGAAAGAGCCCAGCGCTGGCAGCAGACGGTCCTTAGGGCAACTGCCTCCCAGGTGCCCCTGGGCTGGTTACTTCTTGTCTCTGGCCTTCAGCCTCCGTCTGAGCACGTCACCAGCTGCCTAGCAAGGCGTCCGGAGCACTGGCCTGGGGAGCAGCCTGAACTCCAAGCTCCAGGGGTGGTCAGGGGAGGGGGCCCTGGGCTTCAGTGCATCAGGCCGGGGTGATCGGGGCAGAGCCGCCTTGCCAGTGTCTTCTAAGGGGTGGGTGTGCCGGGAGGGGAGGCCTGGGTGGGAGAGGGCAGGGGATCTGATCCTAGAGCCCACGGGCCTCAAGCACCGAGGACCCTGGGCCGTGGGCACCGTGGGCCTGGCCAGGAGGCGCAGCCCCCTCCCCGTTCATTGACATGCCTGCCGCACAAGCAGTAATTGTGCGGGTGTAGGGAGAGCCTTCTGGCGGACTCTGGGCTGGCCTGGAGAGGGCGCCTCCGGCGTTCCGTCAGAGTGGACAGAAAGGGGTTGCAGAGGGCAGAGGGGAGAGGCGGGCTCAAGAGGGAGAATGGCCTGACTGGGTCCCCTCCTTCCAAAGACTTGGGGAGGCCTTTTGGTACCACTGCCCCTGGGTGGACTTGTCCTCTGGGGAGCCTGGGCCCTTCTAGGTCCCTGCAGACTCAGCCAGCACCTAGTGATCTGCCTGAAAAATAGATGCCCTTACTGGGGGAAGGGACTGCCCTGGGCGGGTTCACCCCCGGCACTGCCCGTTTCGGCCCTGGTGCACGGTCGGCCTGTGGGGAGGGCAGGGCAGCCACCTTTGGGCTCGCCAAGCGGGTGCATCAGGAGCTCACCCAGGGAGCGGGGGCCGCTGGCCACGGGAGACGGCCGGTGTGGAGGCCAGTGCCTCCTGTGCGTCTGGCCCCGAGAAGCCCCTTTTGCTGCAGCAAGGGCCGCCCTGCAGGCTGCGGTCTTTGCACCCCCTCAGCTGAACAGAACTGGAGGATCCTGGAGCTGTCACTCTACCTCCTCCCCCGCCCCCCACCTGCAGGTGCTAGTGAGAGGCCCGGGACAGAGACCCCAGGCTCCCGCTGCATTCCTTCCTGCTGCGCATGGGGATCCGTGTTCCCTGGGCCTCTCCTCCTCCCGGCCTGCCTCTCCCCTGCTTGCCTGCCTCCTGGCGCCCCTCGCTCCTTCCTTCAGCCAGGACCAGCTCTTCTTTCCCTCTGCGGAGCGTCACCGGCAGCAACAGCTCCCACCCATGGTTGAGCACCACATTAGGGTCTCTGTCCCCTTCCCCATGCAGACACACCCACCTCGTGGCTGCCAAGGACACATGTCAAGCACGAGAGACAGACCCCAGAGGGCTGCTTAGTCAGATTTTATTGGAAGTCTGCAGAGCAGTCCCGTGGGCTCCCACGTGACCAAGGGTTCAAATTCTGAGTACAAAGTCATGACCACATGCACCCACCCACACAGAGGGATCCTTTGAGGATCATGGTGGAGACCCCCACACCCCCCTCCCCACAAAGCCCACTATGAGCCCCAACAGGTCAACCAAGTGCACGCAAGGGCCCTCAGCCACCACCCTGCACGGTCCTTCTGTGCCCATCCAGGCTGACACTCTTTCCTATGAGGATACACCTTGAGTTCCGCCTTCACAAAAGGCAAATGTGCCCACGGCACGGCCCAGCAGCAGCGGGCCCTGAAGAACGTCCTCTACACGTGGAGGCACCGCTGACAGAGCCCCTGACACCTATAAATATCATAGAACCCGGACAGCGGGGACTTCCCAGAAGTCATTTGCTGAAATGCAAACAGAACAACCCCATGGAGTCAGACACTTGAGAGGCGGCGGCCCTGACTGTCCTGAGCGGCCAGGACTCTGCAGCAGCTTCTCTCCAGGACCCTCCTGCTGGCCCGCCAGCCCGGAGCGAGAGCCTTCCAGAGAAGGGGCCCTGTCCAAGCCCCAGGAGGGACACACGAATGGCCAGAGGGGCAGATCGCCCTCTGGGCCTCGGGGCGCCCCCCCCCCACGTCCTGCCGGGTCACCAGGGCCTCCAGAGGCTGCAGGTGGGCTGGCGCGCTGTGACTGCAGTGGCCTTGGCGGGAGTGAGCGCGGGCGGCGGCGTGCTGCCAGTCGCCTTGGCTTCCTTGGTGGGCACGGTGGGCGCGGCTGGGGGACGCTGGAAATGGTAGAGCAGCTTCATCTGCGTGTCGCTGGCCGCATGCAGCGTCAGGAACTGCACGGCCTCCTGCAGGCACCAGGAGTAGCCCTCGCTGTAGTCCTGGTGCAGGCTTTTGGGACCCGCTGCGGCGGCAAAAGCTGCAGGGAAAGGCGCAGTGGTGACTGTGGGCCGGCGCGCGGGCCGGGGCGGGTGGGCGCGGGGAGGGCGGGACCACGGGCCTGGGGGCCGGTGGGCACGGGGCCTCAAGGGCTGGTGCCTGGTTGGGGCAGGGAGCGCGGCGGCGGGGGCACAGGCCTGGGCCCGGTGGGCGCTCGGAGCGCAGGGGCGCGGGCCTGGGGCCGGGCGGGCGCGGGGGCGGCGGGGGCGCGGCCGGCCGCGCACCTTTGCTGTGCTTCAGGTAGCTGACGGCCATCTCCAGGATGTCGGCCTTCTCCAGCTTGGAGTTGGGCTGGTGCCGCGCGAACTCCTGCTCCAGCAGCAGCTTCAGCTGTTCGATGCTGCTGTTGATGCGGTCGCGGCGCATCTTCTCCACCACGGGCTTGCGGAGCTGCGGGGCGACACGGGCGTCAGCCGGCGGCCGGGGCGCGGGGGGCGCGGGGGCGCGGGGCGGGCGGGCGGCGCACTTACGCGGTTTTTCTCTTTGGGGCTGAGCAGCTCCACGGCCACGGTGCTGGGGGCCATGCCTGGCGCGGAGAGGCGGCGGGCGGGCGGGGAGTGGCGGCCGGCGGGCCGGCGGGCCCTATATAGGCGGGGCGGCGGGCAGGCTCCTGGGGCCCGGGCGCCGCGGCCGTTCCCACACTCGGCGGCCAATGGCGTCGCGGGCCGCACAAAGGCGCCGGCCCATTAGCGCACGCTAAATTGCCTGTGAATTGGCGCGGGCACAATGGGTGCTCCCTGAGGAGCAGGTGGGCCGCTCCGCACAATGTCCGGGCTGTGGGAACGCGCTCGCCCTCATTAGCATCCCGGGGCCTGATGCTGGGAGCCCCGCGCCTCAATATGCTGCCTTTTCCCAGGCCTCGGATGAGGGAGGGGCAGGAAAGAGTGGTGCCCCTCCCCGGCCCCTCTCTCCCCCCTCTTTCCCCCTCCTCATGACTCCCTGCTGCCGGCTGGCAGAGGCTAGGTGGGGAAAAGCTTTAGGGTGAATTAGTGCTGTCCCTTCCAGTGTTTGGGGCACCCTCCTTGTCAGGGATCTGCTGCCCCCCAGAGTGGTGGGACAGGAGGGCCTACACTTCCCCTGAGCGGGCACCTCGGCCTTCCCCGGGCACAGGTGGAGGGTGGAAGAGGGACCCAAGCTCTTCGGATCAGACCTACTGGCTGTCCCCTGGGACACGTGGCTTCTTCGGAGCTAGAAAACTGGCTGCCTGCTTCCCTGGCCCAGCGGTGGTTCGCTCCGGGGAAGCAGAGCCCGTGACGTGCCCAGCATGGAGCCCGGCACCCTGGTGGTCCCCCGGGAGCTGCTGCACCCCATCCTCGGGGGAGCAGCATATCAGGCAGGAGCATCCGGGGTGCTCTGCACCAGCAGGCGCTCCTCGGGGTCACACCAGACCCCCATCTGGTAGGAAGTACCGCCACGGCCGTCCGTGGCACACAGGAGGGCACGTGGTTCCGGGACACGCAGCGTGTGGTCGCTGCACGCGAGAGACTCTGGGAAAGGCCCTGTCGCGTGCTACTCTCTGCCCAGCCTGGTGGCACTCGAAGGGTTTGCTTTCCTTGGGCATTTTGCCAGTGGGTGGGGAGGCAGGGTGCCGGTGGCAGACCTGAGGGTCAGAGCAGGGCAGGCCTGGAGCCCATGAAGACGCTGGGCGGGCTCCGACGGCGGCCCCCGAGGGCTGCCCCGCAAGACTGAAAATGCTGGGGTCTGGCCAGCCCCGCCGAGGGCCGGCAGCTGCCTCCGTGCCCCCAGTCTCGCCCCGGTTCCCCGGGAGTCCCCTCTGCCCAGAGCCACCATCTTCCTCTGACTCTCTGGGACCAGGAAGCCAGCGGATACTGAGGGAGGTGGAGGCGCTGGGGCCCCCTCCTGGGGCGGGGCAGGACCCAGCCAGGTTCCGGAGGCAGGCAGGGCCCCTGCCCTGGGGGCTGGCAGCTGGCATTAGGGCACATTAGCCAGAGTTTGAATCCAGGAGCACGTCCAGGTGTGGCTGGAAATTGCAGGGCTTTAACAAGGGTCCAGTCAGATCTTTCCCCCTCCCGTGGGTCTTGGCAGTGACCCACAGCTATGACTGGCCTGTTTGGTGGACCTGCTCCAGAAAGCTCCCCCCTCCCCCTCCCCCCGTCGTCTACAAGGAGCCTTTGGTCTCCCAGCAATGGGCCCAGCCGGGAAGCATGCAGGCTGGTGTCCGGACAGCCGGGCAGCCTTGGCTGGGAGCCAGCCTAGGAGTGCCTCATGGGCCAGCTGGCCACCCTCCGGGGTGGGTGAGGCTGGGGGGCTCCCACGGTGGGGTCTTCGGGTGACTTTGGAGGGCAAGGGTGGGCGGTCCCTACTCACCCCTTCGGAACCTGCTCCTCCTTCCTCCCAATGGCACCTCTCTTGAAAGGGACACGGCCCCTGGGCTGGCTCATGGGAGGTGGTGACCCTGAGCAGACGGGACCCCACTACAGATCTAGTTTGGGGCACAAGGGCAGGGACACCGGGGCAAGCTCGCCGCTCGGCTCCATGGCCTGGGATGCTGACAGTGACTAGTGACGCTGATGTGGCCTGGTGGCGGTGCAGCCAGAATGGGCCTCATGCTGGATAGCTGGTGTATTTTGCTGTGTCCCCTGCCTGCATCCGGGCTCCTGGGGGGGGGAGGGGCAGGATGACTTCATCACCTGTGTCCCCTTCGCCCACACCCTTCCAGCCAGGGAGTCAGCACCTAGGAAGTGGTTAGCTGCGGGCTGGGGGGACGCAGGACCAGGGGCAAGCCCCACGCCCAGCCTGGCCCCGGCCTCCGCCATGCCCACGCACCCCAACTGCCTGGCTGCTGACAGTGGAGGGGGAGCGGATCCGGGACTCTGACCAGAAGTGAGGGCAGCGCTCCGGCCATGCCCGCCTACTCACTGCCTCACCCCTCCTCTGCTTCAGAGAGGGGGAGTTGGCCAGGGCTTGTGTCCTGCCAGCCCCCTCCCCTAGGCCAGCTCTCGGTCCAGACGAGACACGTGCAGGAGACGTGGTCCAGCCCCCCCCACCCCCCGCCCCAGCTGCCCGCCCACCCGCAGTGGGCCAGGGTGGCCTGCCTGAGGTGAGGGTGGCGGGTGGGCCGTGGCTGGCGAGAGGGGCCTACCTCCTCCTCCCCTCCTCCCCCTGCACTGGAGAGGCTTTGGTCCATTTTTCAGTTGTGGGAAATATGAAATGAACGGTGTTAAATCCCAGCCGGGCCGGACGAGGGGCTTGGTCCCTCCCTGCGTGCGGGCCAGATGGCAGCTCTGTGGCCTCCGAGGCACACGCCTGGCCTTTGTGGGCCGTTTAACACTGTGAATGGGGCCAAAGTGTGGGAAACTCCTTGGGCTCCTGGCTCACACCATCCGAGGGGGGCTGGCCCGCCAGGCCTGGGGGAGGGGACTTGGAGGAGCTGGGTGGGGGAGGGCCGTGGCCCCACTCCAGGCTCATGGTGGGCTTTGTGAAGAAGCATCCCAAAGCGCAGGGGATGGTGGGGTCCTCCGCCGTGCTGCCCCCCGCAGCTGGAGGGGGGGTCCTTCCTCCAGCTGAGGCTCTGAGGAGGAGGTTGTCCTGCACCGCCCCCCCCCCCCACCGCCAGCAAGTTCAGAGAGTCTGAAGGGTGGCTGGTTGGGGTGAGGTGTCTTCCTGTGGGTGTGGGGGCTCCCCTGGCTGGGGATTCAGAAATCTGGGACCATAACCCATTTCTAAATGACTCCCATACCCACAGCCCCTCCCAGGCTGACTGCAGAGCAGACGGCACCACAGGGAAGGGGCAGGGAGGGAGGCAGGGAGGGCTCCGGGGGCATTTGCTCTTGATGCCAGAGGAGGGTTTCTTGGCGGGAAAGTAACGCAGCCCAGCCGCCGTGGGAACCGCGTGGAGTCCCTCGGAAATCCGCAGCGGCCACCCCGCGGGCCAGGAGTCCCCTTCGGGGCGCACGGCCCGCAGAACCGGGCGCAGGCACTGGGAGCCCGGTGCTCACCTGCGCTCGCGGCAGCACTGCTCACGGGAGCCGGTGTCCACCGAGGGAGGGCGACGGCCCTCGGGCCACTGAGCTCGGTGACAGAAGCCCGTCCCCACAGGACAGACCCTGGAGGGTCCCCCGTACGCACACTACATGCAGGGGTCGAGTCCACAGAGAAGGAGGCAGGGCGGGTGCCAGGGGCTGAGGCCCGTGTTTCATGGGGCGGGGCCTCAGTTTGGGAAGGTGGAAGGTTCTGGAAACAGATAGCAGGCATGGCCGAACAACAGTGCGAACGAGCTTAATGCTTCTGAACTGCACACTCAGTGGTCAAACAGTACGTTTTCGGTCAGGCGTGTTTTACAAAATACACGGATCATTTTAAAGAGGGCCGACTCTCCCTGTGAGGGCCCGGGGGCCACCCACACCTCACGGGAGACGCGCCTCGGGGTGGTGCCGGCTCCCTCCGGTGACTCCGCATCTACTGATTACCGATTGCCGGGTGACTCTGGATGCCCGGAGGTCGGAGGTCGGGCGGGAGGTGTCCCTACGACACGGAGAGGCCCGAGCTGGACCCGGGAGCCCGCGCCCTCCTCATTGGCCGGGCCGGCGACAGGCTCTGAGCAAGACTCCGTGGTGGCTCTGAAAGGCGTGCCGGCAGCGGCGAGTGAGCGCCGTGTCCGGGGTCGCCCTGTGGCTGCAGCCTGACCCCAGCCCTTCCTGGACGCCGCCCTCCTCCTTTGGCCTTGTCCTTGTCCGTCCACACGCTGGGTGGAAGCCAGTTTATTAAAAAAAAAATTTTTTTTTAACATTTATTTATATCTGAGAGAGAGACACACACACAGAGTGTGTTGGCGGGGGTTCAGAGAGAGAGAGAGACACAGAATCCGAAGCAGGCTCCAGGTAGAGCTGAGCTGTCAGCACAGAACCCGACCTGGAGCTTGAACCCACAAACTATGAGATCATGACCAAGCTGAAGTCAGCCACTTAGCCGACTGAGCCACCCAGGTGCCCCTGGAAGCCAGTTTAAAAAGGGGCTGGAGGGCAGAGGATGGACCCTGGCACCCACCCTCCCTGCGGGTCCTGAGGCCGGCCCTACCCGGGGGGTGGAGAGGGGCGGGGGAAACCCTCACCAGCAGGGGTAACTTTGATGGGTGTAGGTCAGGCCGCCTCAGACGCACATCGAAGACGGACCAGCACTCTGGCAGGATGCCTACTTGACGTTGGTGGAGAAGCAGAGGGAGGTCCCCAAATGCTAAAAGTTCGGGGGCAAAAATTTGGTTAGTTTTCATTATGTCTGTACTTTCCAGATTCTCACGAGCAAGCATCTGCTACACCTGTAGTTTCTAAAAGGGCACATTCAAGGTTAGGCTTGCCGTCTTTGGGGGCGCTGAGACACTGAGGCTTTTCAGAAGGGCAGTGGGTTTGGGGGGACGGAGGGGAAGACAGAGGGCAAGGAAGGGCTTCCTAGAGGAGGAGGTGCCTGAGGAGTCCTTGGGGGGACAGCGGCTGTGCTCCAAATCAGGAGTTCCAGGCACTGTGCCGGGCAAATAGGAGGGTGGGATCTGGGTCTGGGGGCAGTGTAAGTGGGGACCAGAGTCTCCAAGTCTGGCTGGAGGAGGTATCCCTACATGTGTGCCTGTGTGTGCTCCCGTGTGTGCTCCCCGTGTGGTGCTCCCCTGTGTGTGTTCTATGTGTGTGCTCCCATGTGTTTGCTCCCCCGTGTGTGCTCCTGTGTGTGTGCTCCCCATGTGTGCTCCCCCGTGTTGGTGCTCCCCATGTGTGCTCCCCCGTGTGTGCTCCTCCGTGTGGGTGCTCCCTGTGTGCTCCCCTGTGTGTGCTCCCGTGTGTGTGCTCCCGTGTGTGCTCCCCCGTGAGAGCTCCCCTGTGTGTGTTCTCCTGTGTGTGCTCCGTGTGTGTGTGCTCCCTGTGTGGGTGCTCCCCATGTGTGCTCCCCCGTGTGTGCTCCTCCGTGTGGGAGCTCCCTGTGTGCTCCCCTGTGTGTGCTCCCGTGTGTGTGCTCCCCCGTGAGAGCTCCCCTGTGTGTGTTCTCCTGTGTGTGCTCCCCTGTGTGTGTGCTCCCCCGTGTGTGTTCTCCTGTGTGTGCTCCCGTGTGTGTGCTCCCCCGTGTGGGTGCTCCCCATGTGTGCTCCCCCATGTGGGCACCTCTGTGTGCTCTCCCCTGTGTGTGCTCCCGTGTGTGCTCCCCCGTGAGAGCTCCCGTGTGTGTGCTCCCGTGTGTGTGCTCCCCCGTGTGTGATCTCCTGTGTGTGCTCCCGTGTGTGTTCCCCCGTGAGAGCTCCCCTGTGTGTGCTCCCGTGTGTGTGCTCCCATGTGTGTGCTCCCCCGTGTGTGCTCACCGGTGTGTGTGCGCCTGTGCGTGTGCCCTGGGCTCTGGGAAAAAAGAGCCTGGCACTGGCCCCCGAGCCCCTCCCCTTGGCCCCCTCCCATTGGCGGGTCTGCGTGTGGACGCAGCTCAGGCGTCCCTGCTGGGTCACGGCTTCCTGGTCCTGCCCCGCTGCCCGGCTGCTAGAGGCCCCGGATGGAAGAGTGCCCACTGGGCTGAGCGCTGCTCAGTGCCACCTCGCCAGGACGGGGGGAGGGGGGAAGCCCCCTCGGGTCAGTGTGGGGTCAGTGCCCTGCCAGCTCCCACAGTGTCTGGGGTCCTCCCCGAACATGGCCTCACTCTGCGTTTCAGCAGCATCCAGACTAGGGGCAACTTGACCCTGGAGGTTGCTCTGTGAGCGTGCTCACCGCGGGCACGGGGTTGGGGGGTGCAGGGCAAGTCCAGGCTGAGGCTGGGCTCTACCCTTGGCTTTCTGTTGAACACATGCTGATCCTTTCTGTGCCTCAGTTTACCTGTTTACGATGGGCTTTCCCTGCCGAGAGCAGCTGATGGACGGCCAGTTCTAGGTTCCTGGAGATGACCAAGCGAGGCCTGGGGTGGAGGTGTTGCTGGGAAGAGAGTGGTGCCCAGCCCGCCTGGCCCCCTTGGCCCCCCACGCGGAAGGAGACCCCCTTGCTGGGGCCGACCGCTGGGGGCTGCCTGTGATTCCCACCGCACAACGGCCGGTCCGCTGAGTTGGGGTCACCGCGTCAGGCGCTCAGAGCTCTCCACACACCCGTTGTCATGCCCCGACCTCTCCTGCCATGATGGGGAGACCTGGGGGCGGCAGGACCTGAGCAGGGACGGGGAGCTGCGGGGCTGGGTGTGGGGACCCCTGAGGTGGGTGAGGCTGGACCCTCACGCACGGAACGCTGGGAGTCCGGGCTTGAGCCTGCTGGCTGCGGCAGCTTGTGTGATGCAGCGGGTTTAGACCCTGCCGCGGAGGCTGCTCCCCGACAGAGCCGGACTCCGGACTTCCTGCCTCCCCTCTGACTCCAGGGGCCCGGGCCGCCTCCCCACCTGGAGACGAGGGGTGCTGACTGCGGCCTGCCCCTTCTCCCCACGACCAAGCCTCGGCTCCTCCCAGCATCCTGTGGGGCCGGGCGGGCGTCCCCCGATCTTAGGGGCTCCTGCCCTCCGTTAGGGGGAGAATCAGATGTGGACAGTGGCCCCATTAAGTTTCCAGGTCAGATTTGGGGACCCTGGCTTTTGCAGGCCAAACAGACCCCATGTTCCCAAACAGCCAGCACCCCACAGACCCCAGGCTCGACCAGCCCCAGCCTTCGGGGCCTCAGTTTCCCCGGTGCAAAGAGGGGCTAGGGCGGGCGAGCAGAGGCGGGCGGTGTGGGAAAGTGCGGAGCCCTTGAGTCTCAGGGGCCCCCTCCGGATTAGGGGCCTCTCCGGCCCACGTGCCCCCTCCCCCCACCGCCGGGGGCAGGCCCGGGTCGCAGTCCCAAGCTGGTTAAAACCCGCGGTGTCAGGGAGCAGCTCGCTCCCAACCTCTGAAAGGCGGACAAGCCCTTTATCGCTCTATTATAACGCGGGGCCAGATGGCCTTTTGGGAGCTGCCCCCCCCTCGCCACCCCCCGTGGCCGCCCCCATTCATTCAGAGGCAGAGCCCGGCACTAATGCCGCGGGGGGCTCAGGCACACTTCCATGGCCCCGCCGCAGTGTGGGAACCACAGGCCAGCGCAAACCCACAGCCCTGCGCATCCGGGAGGGGCGCGTGGGGGCCCGGAGGGGGGGCATCTGGCCGCTGGCCCCCAACCCTGGTTCCCAGAAGCCACGCTCCCGGAGGACCCTCCAGGTGTCTCCCCGCCGGGCGACCTGAAGGAGGGCTCTTAACCCCCCTGAGCCTCAGTTTCCTAGGCTGTAGAATGGGGCCGCCGCGGGGGCCCCCCTGAGGTTTGGGGGGATGGAGCTCCGCCGTGTCTGTGCCCCCTCCCCCACAGAGAACGGTGTTACATTTTTAAATCATTGAAAAAAAAAACATCCAAGGAAGAAAGATATCTCGTGACGCACGAAAATGAGATTCAACTTAAATTTGAGAGCTCGTGAATAAAATGTCGGGGGCTGGCCAGGCCCCTGTGCGGCCGGAAGCCGCCTCCCACCTCAAGGCGAGGGGAGCAGGAGGCGCAGACACAGCCTGAGGCCCCTAAGCCTGGCCTGCACCTCGCGGGGTGCACACCACACACCGTGTGGACTTTGGTCCTCCTCCGCCCACCCCGGGGGCCTGCGCCACCCGCCCTTCTCTTCTGGGGGCTGGCGTGGGACCCCAAGGCTGAGCGTCGCCGTGCCTGTGTGCCCGTGGGTCGCTGAGGCCGGACTGGACCCTGGGCGGATGGGATCCCCTTGTCACGGAAGGGGCCGAGTGGCGTCCAGGCTCTGTGTCTACTTTGGTCACACAGCCCCTACGTCAACCACAGGTGCTACTCCCAGGGTCTGGAGAGGACCGTCCCCTCGCACACTCCGGCGGGTCCAGGCCCTCAGAGCACTCTACGCCTGACCCGACTTGTTCTAAAAGCGCCCCAGCTCCCTCTCCCCAGCTAAGTTCGCTTCCAGCACAATCTGACCCTGTTTGCCCACTGGGGCGGGCTGTTCCCACCCCCTTGCCCCATGCTGCTGGGGCAGGGGCTGCTGGAGACCCGGCTGGCGGTCCCCCGGCCTCTTGCGCCCCATCGGATTGCTGAAGGTTGGCCTGGCTGATCTTTAAAGAGCCCCCCTGCTGCCTGGTCAAGTCACCGAGCCAAGCAGGGGTTGGGGTGCACCCCAAGAGAGGCACAGAACCTTGGGGGACAGCAACTAATTTGCACATGAATGTTGGGGCTGGGGGTCGTCGAGGTGACCCAGGCAGGGTTGGGGTTTGCCGAATGGTGGGTGCTGGTTGGAGGCAGAGGGGGCCTGGGCCGCCCTGGGATTTGAAAGTCCCTTCTCTTTGGCCCGCAAAGCCACAGAGCGACTCGGCTGCCCTCATCCCGCGACGGCCGAAGGAGCCGAGAACCCCGCTTTGGCGAGCACCATCCTAGCTGGGACCCTCTGCTCCCCAGGACTGTGGGGCCCCAGGGGGTCACAGCCTGGGGTTTAAGCGCCATGCCTCCCGCGGCCACTCCTCGCTGATCCGGGGACACCCCTCGCCCTGCCCCAGCTTCTCTCCAACCTCCTATGGGACCCCTGTCCTGACGCCAAACAACTTCATCAACATTCCTTTTGGGGACCCACGTGCCACAGACTGCACCCATTATAACTGGTAGTTTGGGGGCGCCTGGGTGGCTCAGTCAGTTAAGCCTCCGACTCTTGATTTCAGCTCAGCTCACGATCTCATGCTTCGTGGGTTTAAGCCCTGCATCAGGCTCTACACTGACAGCACGGGGCCTGCTGGGGATTCTCTCTCTCTGCCCCTCCCCTAAATTCTAAATAAATAAATAAATAAATAAACAAACTTTAAAATTTTTTTAAAAAAATAGCTGGGAGTCTGGGCCAGCTGGCAGGGGCTTGGGGCTCAGCATGGGCCAGCAGGGCACACCGATGTCCCCTACAGCCACTGGGTTGTACCAGACCTACCAGGACACAACTCCCCAGCTCACGGATGAAGGCCAGAGAGGCCAAACCAGTCCTGGGATCCTGGGTGGCCTCACACTTAGGGGAGGAAGCAAGACCAAGCTGCCCCACCCTCGGCCAGGTAATAATCACCCACTTTGAGTGGCTGTCAGAGGCCAGGCTGAGGCCCAGAGCCCGGGTGTGGGGCAGGGTGTGGGGGAGGTGGGCGGGGCTTCAGACTCTGGCCCTCCCTATTCTGGCTGCCCCAGGTCTGGCATTGACCTCCTGCACAGTCTCCTGCCCCACCCCCAGGCCGGAGATGGCTCCTGGCCTCAACCGGGAGGGTCTGGTGAGGGATCCCCTGTCCACTGGGCTCTGGGCCGCACGGGCAGGCCCCAGCCACCCTGGGGCTCACTCACAGGAAGGAGGACAGCTCCGCCAGGCCTGTGTCCCTGTGTGTGAAATGGGGTGTGAGGGGGTCTCGGTGGCCTCACTGGGCCCATGGACCCCTGCCAGTCTGATGCCACGCAAGGAGGCCCAGGGGTGTATCGGGCACACGGCCCAACCCCAACCCAGAGGGGAATTGGGGTGGGAGGGCCTCTCCGGGTGGCTTCCCACACTCCTCCCCCGCTGGGGACATTCATCCCGCACAAAAGGCGCGTGCTGGCTTTGTGTGCAGAGCCGGGGCCCAGAGGCCATCTGGGGAGCACTGTCAGCAAGGCGGGGCTCCCCCAGGCTGCCTTTGAAGGTTGGGGAAGCGGCAGCTCCGACCACTGGACCGCCCAGACCAACTCACCGACTTGCGGGAAGGTTGCACATGCGGCCGGTGGCACCTTCCCATTTCCACAGCCCCTGGCTGTCCCCACAAACCCGGCCCTGCCTGCCAGCTGGTGCCCCCCACCCCGTGCTCCTGCCGGAGGACCGCTGGAGACAGCGTGGCCCAGTTAGCCCGTCGGTAGGGCCGTGGGCTCAGGGTTCTAACCCAGACGCCACGACTCGGCAGCTGGGCTCTCGGGGCCTCTGTTTCTTCATTTGTAAAATGGGGCTAATAACAGTCCACCTGAGGCCTAACTGAGGAGGAAGGGACTGAATAAAGGGCAGAGCCTTCAGGTAGCCTCACTGCACAGCTGCTGGCATTAAAGTCGCCGTCACCTGGAGCTCCCCCCCCACCCCCGCCCCAGGCTCTGCAGGCCTTCACTTTGACCCACCTCGCTCATTCGGTGCATGACCCCTGCCCAAGGTCTGGGCTGCCGGGCTGCCCGGGAGCAGCTGATGGAGCAGCAAAAGGCTGGGTTTCAGGGCCCAAAGTGCAATGGGGACAGTGTGACCTCAGGTGGGTGGCTGGGGTCCATCCCCTGCCCAGTGTGGCAGGTGCAGTCCTGCCTCCCCCTCAGGGTCCTGAGCAGGTCCAGGAAGGCACATGTGTTGTTCAGCCTGTATGCAGCTGGTGCTAAATAAGTGTGCAGTTCCTTGCCACACCCTCCCCGCCCACGCCCCTGAGCACCCCCAAGTCTGACCTCAGCCCTGGGCCTGCCTCGTTGGCCCCGCTGTGGGCATAGTGGCCAGTGCAAGGGATCAGGAAACGCTCCCTCTGACCACCACCCGAGAAGGCCAGTGCCCCGGACAATCAGGGACCAGGCGGGAGGGGGCCCCTTGAAAGTCCCTCCTGGTGTGGGGGCCGCTCTGAGTCTGGGCAGCTGGACGGGTGGGGGCAGGGAGGGTCTGAGGGGCCCTTCCTTGCTGGGGGACTTCTGGGGCCAGTGCTCAGCAGACAGGACCTCTGTGGGGACCCCTGCCCCCACCCCCGCTGGGGGGGCCATCCTGGAGAGGGAGGCCTGCTGGCCCCGAGATAATCCGGGCTTTGGAGAGGGTGTGAGAGGCTGCCGGCCGGCTTTCCCACAGCCCCACAGAAAGGGCCGGCCGCCAGCTGCTCCCTCACAAAAGGCTCCCAGCCATTCAGGGTCTGCAGGCAGGGGGGCGGCGAGCAGAGGCGCGGCCGAGGCCTACCTGGCCACCCCCGAGCCGCCCGCATCCGCAGGGGCAGTGGCCGCCTGCTGACCATCAAAGGGCCTGGGAGGTCCCCAGGGCTGGGGCCTGGGGGCGGCCTGTGCGGCCACCCGGGCCAGCCACGTGCCTGCCCCCGACCCCCGCCCCCCTCGGTTCCTGGGCCTGTCACTCACCCTGGTCACCTGGGGCACAGGCCTCTCAGGGGGACCCTTCACTCCCCCGCCGCCATGCTGGGCATGGCCACCCCTTCTCCTCGTCACACAGCCTGGCCACGCCTCATCCCCTCCTGGCACCCCTGCTCCCAGGCCTGGACGGTGCTGGGCTCGCATCCCCACCCCTACTCCATCACACGAGGCACAGGTGACAGAGCGGTGACACGGCAGGGGCACAGGGCAGGCCTCCTCATCTGAGAGGCAGGACCGCGAGGCCCCTCCCCTGGGCTAGCGGACGGGCCTCCCGAGATCAGCTGCTTAGAACTCCCAGGTCCCGGGAAGCCGGTGGGACAGGCGTGCGTCCCCTGCCCCCAGGAATGAACTGTCCAGAGCACCTCTGAAGATGACCTTGTACTCCGAGGACCAGCCCGGGGGAGGGGGGAGGGCGGGCTGGAGCCGGGCCTTGGAGAAAGTGAGATGGAGGAAGGGGTTTTCGGGGCGCACCTCTGCCGGGAAGCACCCCGTCCCTGAGGCGCCCCGGAGCCGTCCCTGCAGCCGCTGGCCTCGTGAGAGCACGGGCAGGCCCAGCAGGTGCCCCGGGAACCGCACAGGTGTGAGAGGCCCGCGGGAGAGACTGAGCGTGGCTCCCGAGGGTGGCGGCCAGCAGAGGTGGCCAGAGAGGACCTGTGACCTGTGCCTGGAGGACGCACGCAGAGCCACTGGGGATGGCCGCTGCCACCGGGCCCTGCATCCAGGCAGGCGGCTGGACCGCTGGGGGCCGCCCTGTGAGGGTCCAACTGCAGGACTTGGTCGCAGGGCACTTTCTGGCCAGTGCCCCACGTGTCCCCTGCCCCCGCCCACATCCCCACCTGCTGGGGAGGAGGAGGGAGGAGGCCCGCCCACCCCTCCCCTCAGCCCTGCACTTTGTCCGCCCAGCCGGGGCGCTGATTGGTGGCGGAGCGTGGGAAGGCACGGGAGCCCCGGCCCCAGCGCCCAGCCCAGCATAAAGGCACAGCCACCACCGCCTGGGACCACCCTCCCACCCCGCGTGCCTGGCTGCACCCCAAAATGAAGGTGGGCTGGGGTCTGGGGCCCCGCGGTTGGGGAGGGGGTGGAGCAAGGCAGATGCCCTCTCCACCTCTCTGGCCTCCGTTTTGTTTGAGAAGTTTGCGGTGGCCCGCGCCCCCACCGTGGCCGCCCGCCCCAGCCCGCTTCCGCCGGGCGCACCCCCGCAGCCCCTGAGCCCCAACACTTCAGGGATGGTGGTCCTCTCTGCGCACCGAGTGCAGGCGGAGACCCGCCGCCCCCTGAGCCGGTGCAGCCCCCACTCTCAGGGCGGCCTGTGGGGGCGGCTTTGCCAGGCCCCGAGGACCCAGCAGAGGGCGCGGGGCTGGCCGGCCACAGCGCTGCTCTTGCAGCAGGGAATTCTGTGTCCCACCCGGCTCCAGGGCCCAGGCTGAGCGGCGCCATCCCCGACAGCGCAGACAGGTGGGACCCTCCGCTGTGGGGGGCTGTGGGCAGTGCCTCCCATCTTCAGCTTGAAGGAGGGGCGCCGGGGGCAAGGGCTTTGTGCTGTTGCGGTGGGGGGGGTTGCGTGCTGATGGTGGGGAGGGGTGTGTAGGTGTGAGAGCCTTGCAGGGTCACCCATTTCTTCCAGGAAGACCAAGGACTGGATGTTTTATTTTCAAGGAGAGAGGGGGTGCGGAATGGCATGTGTGCAGCGGGCGCGGCCACACACCGGACGGCAGTGGGCCCTGGGCCCCTGGCGGTACCCCCTAGGGGCGCCGGTGTATCTGTTGGCTGATGCCGGATGTGTGCGGGGTACGCACGAGTGGGACCGGGACCTTGGATACAGGTGGGTCTCTGCCCCTTCCCCCAAGGCTGACTGATGCGAGGCCCCTGCCCGGGGTGTGGGGACAGATCTGGGGCCTCCTGGGATGGGGCACTGTGCCAAGGGCACTCTGGGCTAGACCCCTAGTCTGCTGGCTTCTTCTCTGGAACTGTGGTCAAGGCCCAGCCCACTCCCCTGGCTCCTAATGACCCTCAGGTCTGAACCTGCGGTGACTCCGTCCTCCCCAGGCTGCCTCGGGGAGTCCCCTGTTTACCTAGCGCCCCGCTGTGGGACGGGCAGTGTGCTGGCCACACAAGTCACGGTTCCCAAATCGCCTTCCCAGCAGCCGGGAGGCAAGAGCCTCACTGCCCCCATTTCACAGGCGAGCAAACTGACAGCCTGCAGAGGCAGGGGACACATGGACACACAGGGAGTCAGGGGCTGGCCCTGTCCTGCCGTGGCCGCCCCCGTCCCCGCCCCGCACAGCCACTCGGCAGAGCAGGGAGTGTGCCTCACCCAGCGATCTTCCGGCAGGTCCCCCAAATGTCGCCCCCCCCATTTATTCCCAGGATAATCGCTGCCTTCTCCTACATGACAGCGTCAGGGCTGAGAAATTGCTTTGTCCTGGGCCCAACCCAGCGTCCTTCTCCGAGCCCACGCTGGGCGTTTTCCCCGGGCTGGGGTCAGGGACACAGTCTCAGCGGGGTGAGGTGGGACCACCTCGCTCCCCAGTCTCTGACGGGTGGCCTGAAGGGGACGGACGCCTCCGCCTCCAGCTCAGGGTCTGGGGTTTGCTGCCCCCTGGTGTCCTGTGACCTGACCGTGGGCACGGCCTGGCTCCTGGGCCTTGAGGTGTCCCCCTAGCGGATGTGAGCACCGTCCTTGGAGATCCGCCCCAGCCCCAGCCCCAGCCCCAGCGGCGGGGAACCCCCGGGCCTGGGCGGTCTCTGGTAGGTTCCAGGAAAGGGGGTGGAGAGACGCTGGCCCAGGCGGGAAGCTGTCTCCCAGGGAAGCACCGGTTCCCAGCGAAGCCGACCTCATACAGATAGGGACCCAGAGAGGGGACAGGTCAGCGGAGGGGCGGTGACCCCGGCAGCCCGCCTCACTAATGCCGCCGCAGCTTCCGTGCCAGGTGCAGCTCCAGCTTGAGGGGCCCCGAGCTGCCCCCGCATTCGTGGGGCGCCCCCGGTGCTCCCCAACTTCACCCTCAGGGTTCTAGCTACCTTGTCAGTCAGCATGTCTTTCCCGTGTGGGCGGGGCAGCCTGGATCGCCATCCCTGGGTCCACTACCCAGCATACAGCAGGCGCTTAATAAACGTGGGCCTAGCGGAGCACGGCTTCCTGGAGGCCAGGGCAGCTCTGAGTCAGGACAAGGCCCCGCGGGCTCAGGACCTTCCCAGCTTCCCTGTCAGGGGTGGACAGAGCCCCTCAGCCCTGGGGGACCGGCCCATCTCAGGGCCTAACCTAGGGTGGGCCTGCGGCTGTGCACATGACCCCTGCTTTCTGGATCATGATTCCGGGGAGCCCGTCTGTCACGTGGCAGGTATGGAAGCGGACACCCTGTCTTCTCTGGGGCCAGGCGAGCACACTTGCGCCTGATGATCTTCTGTCCCACAGAAGGGGACACGGACACGCAGGCCTGGGGACGCTTCCTGGCTGAGGAGCAGCCTGCGGCCCAGCAGCTGCCGGTCTGGCTCCAGGCGTCCCGGCCCCGCCTCCCGCAGTGGGTGGGCGTCAACGTTCGGGGGCGCCGCTTGAATGGGAGTGAGCACAGATGCCACGGCCACACGCCGACGTTGACTTCGTGTGCTCAAGGTCTTCTTTGTAAAATGCGTCCGGGGCGGGGCGCCTGGGGGGCTCAGTAGGCCGAGCGTCCAGCTCAGGTCGTGGTCTCAGTTTGTATGATCGAGCCCTGCGTCGGGCCCTGTGCTGAGCATGGAGCCTGCTTGGGATTCTGTCTCTCTCTCTCTCTCTCAAAATAAATACACAAACTTTAAAAAAATGACATCCAGTGACCTTGTTTAAACAAAAGAGAAAGGCAAAGTGGAGTCAAGCTTTTAATTTCACAATGACAACTGAGGGGAAAACCTGATTAGGAAACATCTTGAAAACAGAACCACCGCCTCCACATCCTCTCCACGGGGAGGGGGCGGGGCACACGCAGGCGCCACGGCGGGGCGGGAGAGGGGGAGGGGCTTGCACGCACCTGCAGCCTGGAGCTTCCGGGTTCCGCGGGGCCGGCTGCGGTCAGGCAGGACCTCGCAGGCGTGGGCTGAGGGCTTCTGTGCTACCGAAGGTCAGCCGAGCGGCAGCGCGGGTCCGGGCTCCAGTGACCCGCCACAACGGCTCCATTCACGCGTGCTGGACGCCCGGGCCGCGTGGACAACGCTGACGGGAACACGGGGATGTGGGCATGTGGGCAGCGCCTGGACCTGATTCACCTCTGAACCCCTCGGTGCAGGGCTGAGGGCTGGAGGGGAGGGAGGGCGGGGCCGGCGAGGAGCGGGGGAGGGGGTGCGGCAGACGGGAACCGTCCTGACTGCCTGGAAGATGTCCCTTCTGGGGAAGCGTGGGTTCCCTTGAGGCTGGCCTGGTGGCCCGGCCGCCCCCAGCAGCAAGTGCTAACGCGTCTCTCTGCCTCTGGCTCCTAGAAGTGAAACCCACACAGTGCAGATGGGAAGAGGGCAGAAAGCGGAAGGCGGCCGTTCGGGGAGCCCTCCCCACACCCCCAGCGGAAAGCCTCAGCGGAAAGCCTCCTGGTGTTTCTCAGGGCGCGGGGACAGTTGTTTCCACCTCACCCCAGGTCCTCGCGGCATCTGCATGGGGCCGTCGGGACCGGCAGGAGCCTGAGGAAGGGCGCTTCCTTCCTCCTGTGGCCGGTGTCCCTGAGGGCTGAGGACACTGGTCGTTGGCCTGCAGCCCGACTGCCAGGCACTTGCCCGAGGCGAGAGGCGGGGGCAGCCCGTGATGGCCGGGGCCATTTAGTGGGCGCTGGTAGATGGGACCTGTTGGGTGGGCTGCGCCTGCGTGTGGCCAGGAAGGGGGAGCTCCGGGGCCGGGGGTCTTCACGCCCCCTGCCCTGAGCAGACGGGATCAAGGCACACCAGGTCCGTGTCCCTGAGGATGCTGACGAGACACAACGTCACTTAACTCAGCGGCAGTGCCAAGCCCGGCTCCTGGTGCGGCCAGCTCTCCACGGATGGCACTCTCCTGCACCTCAGGTGTGCCCAGCGGCCTTGCGCTGAGTGCCCGCTCGGTGTGGGCACTGGGGACGCAGCTCCTTGTCCTCAGGGGCTCACGCTCTGCTTGGACGCTGCCCTGAACCGTGTGCCCCCCAAATTCATGAGTTGAAGCCCTGACTCCCAATTTGCCTGCATTTGGAGAGAGGGTTTTCAGGAGCCTGGTCCCACAGGCCTGGTGTCCTTCAGAAGAGGGGACACCTGAGGCCTCTCTCGCTGTGAGGGCACAGAGGACACGGCAGCATCCACCATCCATCTGAGCTAGTTGTCAACACTGCCTGATGCGGGGCTAGAACCCATGAACCGTGAGATCATGACCTGAGCCGAAGTCGGATGCTTAACCAACTGAGCCACCCAGGCGCCCCTAATGTTGGATTATTTTTGAGAGAGAGAGAGATTACAAGCAGAGGAGGGGCAGAGAGAGAAGGAGACACAGAATCCGTAGCAGGCTCCAGGCTCCAAGCTGTCAGCACAGAGCCTGATGTGGGGCTCGAACTCACAGACTGTGAGATCATGACCTGAGCTGAAGTCAGATGCTCACCCGACTGAGCCCCCCAGGTGCCCCTCTTTCTCTGGCTTTTAGATCTGGTTCCTTCCTGAGCCCCTGAGCCTCAGGAGGTCGAGGGCCAGGCTGCTTTGCCTGTGAGCCCATCGTCCAGCCTGGGGGTCGCACAGAGCTAGCCTGAATGCAGGGGCGAGGTGGGGGAGCTTCTCCGCCGAAGGCCGGCTCAAGCACCGTGGCTCACAGCACCGCTCTCCTACCCGTCAGCACCCTGGGGATCTCTGCCTCAAGAAGAAAGGGGAAATGTGGTTGGGGGGTTCCCAGAGTCCTGTGTCCTGACCTGGAGGTCAGTGAGGCGGAGAGCACAGATGGCCTGGCCCGCGCTGGGCCCTCAGGCTGAGGCACCGGCTCGAGCCCTGTGGGTCCCTGGAAACAGGCTCCGGCAGAGTTGGGAGAGCGGCGGGGGGCCTAGGGCCCAGGGCCCAGGGCCCAGGGTCCCATGGGAGAAGAGGCCCTGGGTGTGAGCTCCACCTCACCCCCCAGGAAACATGGGGTGTGGGAGCCACCGGGAGCCTCAGACATGCTGAATCCTGGGGACCCAGCACCGAGGAAGGGGACAGTCACACCCAGCAGGTGACAGCTAGCAATGGGGGGCGGAGGGCCCTGGCTCCGGCCTCCTCCTTCGGTCTCACCTCCTCGTGAGGAATCAGGTGCCCCTGCCTGATCCTTCCCCTGGTGCCCAGGATCTCGTCCCCATGGTCCCTTAGAAATGGAATTAGGTAGTGACCATGAGGGTGTTCTGGGTGCATGGGACCTTTAGCCGCCCCTATCCAGAGGGGCAGGGCAGGAGGGGGTGTGATAGGAGGCACCTGCATGCTGCTGGGGTTCCTAGAACATTCTAGAACACTCCAGATGCAAATGAGGGCTGAGTGGAGGGTGCAGAGAGGGTGTCCCTTTCCCTTCACTGGAAACCCCCAGACGGCCTGTAAGCAGGCGGCGTAAGTGCACACAGAAATAGCAACATGGGGGTACCCTCTAGTAGGCCTCTGGTGTTGGGCGCAGCTTGTGCCGGTGGGGGTCTCCTGGGGCGTCCCAAGCCCCCGGCCGGCCTCAGGTCACTGGTGTCCAGTGGCGGGGCCAGTTGTCCTGGGGGACCGTGATCACCCCTGGGTGGCTCACCCTCCAGGCTGCCACCATTGTAGAAAGCGAGCATCGTCGCGGGCGCTGAAAGCGGGGAGAGCAGAAGAGGAAGGGAGGCCATGCAGAGATGGATGCAGCACAGCACCCCCCTTCCCCCCCCCCCCGGAAGGAAGACCCTGGGCCAGCCCGTCCTGCAGCTCCAGGACCCGGGGGCGCAGCCACGGAGGCCATGGCTGGCTCTGCGAGGAACGGGGTCCCACGGGGAGGCAGCCGGTTCCAGAGACACCCACCGAAGAAGGAGCGTGAGGTCAAGGGCCCCTCTCCTGCGACCTCTGCATCTCCCTCCAGAGGGAGGGGACCCCGCCCCACAGAGCAGGGGGCCGGCTGGCCGGCTGACGGATGGACAAGGAGAAAACAGCGGGTCTCCTGGTGCCCGGGCTTAATTTACCAGGCCTGGGGCTTTTCCTGAACCATGAGGTGACAGCGGCCCCCACGCCCACCCCCTGAGTCCCTGCTCCAAACGGGCGGGTGTCAACGCGCCGCGGCAGAGCCTGGGTCTCCCGCACAGGCAGCGCCCAAGGTCAGAGTCACGCAGGACCATGTCCCCTCGCACACCTCGCTCCGGGACTCTGCCCTCACGGACTCACCCCTCCCGGGGGGCATCGAGTCACCTGGGCACGCTGGGGAGAGCCGGCCAGCCCCGTGAGCACCAGCCACGTCCCCTAGCCTCTCTGAACAGGAGCGGCCGGTCCAGACGGTCTGCAGGGCCGCCCTTGCTCAGCTGGCCAGCCCAGTGCACGCAGGACGGGCATCTTGAGTACCCTGCCAACCCCACTGCCCAGCCCTGTGGCCGCAGTGGCTGGAGGCCCTGGAGACCCTGGAGACCCAACGTGGAGTCAGGCTGGGTGGTCCGAGTGTCCCCGGACAGGCCGCCTAGGCTCTCTGCTTCCACACCTTTGGAGCCATGTGCCTGGGCTGGCATGTGGCTCCCAGTTAATGCGACCTGCTCCTGTGGGGACAGGGGGCTCAGCCCTCCCCTCCCAGCTCCCAGAGCGCTGTTCTGTCAACATCTGTTGGCTGAGGGTGGGCACATCGGCCAAGATCAGGCCCTCAGCCTTGCTGGCTCCCGGGCCACCCAGCAGAGAGAACGTCCCCGCCAAGGGCAGGGCCAGCGGCCACACAGGGACCACGAGCTGCCCAGTAAGTAAGCGCTGCCGAAGGACGGACGAGTTGGGGGTCAGGCATACTCAGGCCGGGGGGGCTCTGTTATAATGTCACCCTGTGCAACGTGGCCACACGCCAGCATGTGACTTCCTCTGCTCGGTGACTTGTTTCGTGATATCCACGACGGAGCTGGACAGGACACCAGTGTCTCGGTGTTGGTGTGCTCCCCATGCCAGTCAGGGAGCCGTGGTGACTGTCCAGGGGGGGTCCCTCAGGGCGGGGAGCCGAGCCTGTGCTCACGGGGGGCCTCGCGGTGGTTCCTCCAGCCCCTGGGTCCCACCTGACACCCCTGTCCCCCCCGTGGAGGCTGGCTGGTCGTCCCGGGGGATGGTGATCAGAGGTGAGCCCCACTTCTGAGCCCTGGGAGCCTTCCGACAACAGGACAGTGGTCAGCCCCCACCCCATCCCAGTGACCTCACCCCGTTCTTCCTTCCCCGGCACCCAGGCTGTCCTCTGAGTCCCCCGGGAAATGGAATAAGTAGTGACCCCAGGGACATCGGTGCCAAGGTCAGCCTGGGCTGGGTAACCAGCAATCAGCTCAGTGGAGGGTGGTTCCTGGGCCTGGCGAGGGCTCTACCTGGGCATCCGGCGGGCACCTGCCCGGGGCCCGTGGAGCTGGACACGCACATCAGGGCCGGATGGGCCTCGCCATGTCTCACTGATTTGCAGCCTCACAGATAAGGACGTTAGAGGGTGATGTCCGTCACAGGGCCACAGGCTGAAATGTGATGTGGGACCCCAGGGGCGGCTCCCCAGGACATCTCCCATTCGAGGTGCCAGCGGGGGTGGGGTGGGGGCCAACCACGGGTGCCTCTCACCAGCCCCAGCCGGCCTCTTACGCACTGGGCCTGCAGTGGTACCCCGCCCGTAAGCTGTCTGCTCGCCCACCAGCTCCAGGGGCAGCGTGACCCTGGGAGGCCTGGGTGGGGAGAGCCCCTTCTGGACGGGAAAACTGGGGTTTGGGTCTGAGCACAGTGTGAACCCAAGAGACCCTAGGCCTGGGGCGCCTGGGGGGCTCAGTCTGTTGAACGCCCATCTTTGGCTCAGGTCGTGATCTTGTGGTCCGTGGGTTCGAGCCCCACGTCGAGCTCTGTGCTGACAGCTCCGAGCCTGGAGCTGCTTCGGATTCTGTGTCTCATTCTCTTTCTGCCTCTCTGCTCACAGTTTCTCTCTCTCAATAATAAATAAACATTTTTTTAATATTAAAAAAAAAAAAAGAAAGCCAAGAGACCCTGGGCCAGACCCGTTGCTTTCTGAGCCAATTTATCTCTCTGTGAAATGGGAGGGAGAATTAACCAGCCCAGCCCTGCCCCAGGGACAGGCGGGGTGCGGACACAGTGCATGGGCTCAGGGGAAGCAAAGTGTGGTGTGGCCTCCCTCTGTCACCCCAAATAGGGAGTCAGGGGGCTCCTCTACCCACAGGCTTCCATGCTCTGGGGAGAGACCCCTGCGGCAGAGCTGTGCTCAGGAAAAGGCGCATGGGAGCCTGCCACCCCGGCCCCAGGCAGAGGAGGGGATGTGCCCTGCAGGGCGCTGCGGGGGAGACGGGGGCTCCTTTGGAGGAGACCCTTGCCCTGCTTCAGCGGAAGCTGAGACGGTGGCGGTGCTGCAGGGAAGGGGCGTGCCTGCTCCCTGGGCGGTGGGCGTTGTGGGGGAGGGCACCCACCTCTGGAGGAGGAAACTCCAGGGGAGCTGCTAATGGGCTGGGGATCTGGGCAGCCAGGACTTAGGGCGCACGCATGCAGTGTGCAGGCGGAGTTGCACCAAGGCTCTGCCCCTGTGGCCTGCCCCCTGCCTTTGCACACCCCTCCCCACTTACCCTGCACCTCTGCTCTTGATGAGAGAGCATAAGGCAAGCTGACGGGCTGCACCCCGACCCCCCGCCAGGGGTTGTGTTCCATATTCCCCTGCACGCCTGGCTGCCCGGCAAAGAAACGGGACCAACAAAGGGTCTTATTCTGCAGGACCAACCAGGAGTCCCCTACGAACCCCCCCCCCCCCCAGGCCCTCCAGAGGTGGGAACAAAGGCAGAAGGAAAAGGCAGCTAGAACTAAATTTCCTTGTACCCTGCAGCCCCTGGACAAATTCTTTTTTTGTAATGTTGATTTATTTTTGAGACGCAGACAGAGCACGGGTAGGGGAGGGGCAGAGAGCCAGGGAGACACAGAATCCGAAGCAGGCTCCAGGCTCCGACGGTCACGCAGAGCTTGAACTCCGGACTGTGAGATCGTGACCTGAGCCGTTGGATGCTTAAGGGACGGAGCCTCCGGGCGCCCTGCCCACGGGCGCCGGGCCCACGTACAAAGTCGAGGGCGCGGAGGAAACCGTTTCTCCAGGACTCCCGACTGGGCTTTGCTAGAGGGGAAACCACCTCAGCTCACGAAAGCCGGGACCCGGGACTCACGGGAAACTTCCCCCGGACTTTACCGCCCCCAGCCCCACAGTGTTTAACGTGTCCCCTTGTGGTCCCCGCCCTGTGCTTTAATAAAATCACCTTTTTGCACCAAAGACACCTTCAAGAGTTCTTTCGGACCCCGCGAACCCCACTGTCACCCCCAAATCCTACCTGGTCAGCTGGGTCTCCAGCTCCGCGCCGACTGGGCGCTCTCCAGCGCAGTCTTTCAAGTGCGGCTGGCTCCTCCTCTTTTGCTTTTTCTTTTGCTTTCAAAAGCGTTCTTTCCGGGCTGGGCTGAGTGCAAGTCGGATCTGCTGGCAGGGGTCCTGGGCCAGCGGCTGGGGAATGAGGGGTCCTGAGGGGGAACAGAGAGCCTCTCTGAGGCTGGGGGCCGCCCCCCTGGAGCCCGGCACCCAAGCCTAATGACATGAACCTGGTGAGTCCTCTGAGCCTGTGTGTGTTTGTGTGTGTGTCTGTGTGTGTGTGTGTCTCCCAGCCCTCTCGCCGGACCTGCCCTGGGCCTTAACCACTTCCCAGCTGTCTCTTGGGCTGACTCAGGCCCCAGGCACTCAGCCCCCAGCTACCAGAGGTTCCTGGGGCAGCTTGGCAGGAAGCCGTACCCCCCAACAGCGGCAATGTTCCTCTCCGTTCTCCTCCCCCTGCCCCCGCCACTGGAGGGCGCTGTCCAGCAACCTGACCCCTCCCACCCGCCGCCCACAGCCTGGTGCCTGGAGATAAAGTCCTTGTTTGTGCAGACGGTGGATCTGGGACTTGGCCCGGCTGGCTGCTAGCACAGGGTGCTGCTCCTCAGGAGGACCCCCCCTCCTCCCCCCGCAACCCC
>PISW01011326.1:0-41440 GCA_004023785.1 Mungos mungo | reverse complement strand
CCCTCCCTTCTCCCTCCTCCCTCCCTTCTTCCTCCTCCCTCCTCCTCCCTCCTTCTCCTTCTGGAACTCCTGTGATATGGATATTATTATGTTTCATTGAATCACTTAGTGCTCTAATTCTCCTCTCATGATCTAGAATTTTTTTCTCTCTTTGATTCTCAGCATCATCTTTTTCCATAATTTTATCTTTTATTTCACTTATTCTCCCCTCTGCCTCTTCAATCCTTGCTGTCACTGCCTCTAGTTTATTTTGGACCTCATTTATAGCACTTGTTAATGCATTATGACTATTTTTTAAAAGTTTCTTGATCTCTGTAGCAATAGACACTCTGCTGTCTTCCATGTTTCCTCAAGCCCAGCAATTAGTATTATGACTTTTATTCTAAATTATTGTTCATTTATATTGTTTATATTGTTCTGACCAATTCTTTAGCTGTCATTTCTTCCTGGTATTTCTTTTGAGGAGAATTATTCCATTTTGTGATTTTGGCTAGCTTTCTGTCCCTTATGTGTTTTAGAAACTTGTTATATGTCCTGCACCTACAAGCACTACTATACTAAAGAGGGGTTATACACTGTCTGGGACCTGGTGCTATAGGAGGTGTTTTTTTGGAGTGTGCTTTGTCTCTGTTGTTGTGACTCTGATTGCTTTATCTCTATACTCATAGTGATGTTTTGGACCCTCCACCAGATGTGCTTTGATTTGTTTGTTGAAGTAGCCCTGAAAAAGAAAACAAACAGAATAACAAAAACAAAAACAAAACACCAGCTACAGCAAAACAACTGGGTGGGGGCATTGTTGATGGAAGAGGCCTTATCCCATACAAAGAGAAATGACCAGGGCAGGGGTTAAAGAAAAGAAAATTGACCAGGCAGAGAAACTATAAGGCTTAATCCAAAAGAGGGAAAGAGAGAGAGGGGGAAAGAGAGTGAGAGGGAGGTAGAGAGGGGAGGAGGGAGGGAGGGAGGGGGGGGGAGAGAGAGAGAGAGAGAGAGAGAGAGAGAGAGAGAGAGAGAGAGAGAGAGAAATTAAGGAGATAGAGATATAGAACAGGTATAAAGATAATAAATATGTCTACTTAAACAAACCATCAACCGTAATAGGACAGAAGAAATACGGGGGAGAAAAGGAAGAAAAAAACATATATGTATATATAAGAATTGTCCAAGAATTAAATCAGGAACTGCCTTGGAACTGGTGGCAGCGCTGGTCTCGAGGAGGGTCTGTCTGGTTTGTCAGCATCAATTCTGCTCCTGTAGATACACAGTTACCAGGCATGGAGGGGTGTGGTTTGGTGCAGGCGGGTCCCACCCCCACTCTGGGCCTGCTGTCCATTCCCTGAAGCCCCGCCTTGTTGGTAATGGGGAGAAATGTGATGGCACCCCAGTCTCTCCCTCATGGACCAGGTGTCCCAAACCACTCTATTCAGGCCATCCTCACTGTGCTGCAGGCACGAAGGAGGTGGTTTGTCCTGGTCTGCTGACTCCCATGCCTCCCTGGCACTTGGCTGAGATTTAAACCCTGGTGTCTTAAAGAGTCACACTCCATGTGCCCCAGTTCCAGCTAAATGCTGCTCTGTACTGCCTATATATGTTGTTTGGCTGGTGGGCCCAGGCATTCTTTGTCCTTTGAACGGTTACATACCTTTTCCCCATAGCACTCCTGGGAGGAGATGGCTTTCTCCCACTGCAGAGTGTACCTCTGAACTAGTTGTGAGTATGGGGCTGACGCTGCTCCTCACCAGGTGTGCAACTGGGCAGTGGGTCCCAGTCCAGAGAAAGCCCCACAGTTAGAGATTGGATCTTTCTCTGTCCCTGTCCATGGTGTTTCTCTCGTCCAGATACAGTCCCATGCTTCCCTAGCCTCTCTTTATCTCCCCTTTGTCTCTCTGCAGAAGGGGACCCCTTCTATCCGTGCCTACGTTGCCCATTTTATCTCTCTCAGTTCACAATCGTGCATCTGTGGCCCACCAGTTTCTCCCAGTGGGTCTCTGGAGATGTCTTTCTCACTCTGCAGCCTGGACTCTTGGAATTCAAAGTTCTTTGACCTCAACACTGCTGTGCTTGAGGGACTAGGGAACTTCAGTTCCCCCTACTTCTCTGCCATGTTGGACCCCCTCCAACCTGGACATTATAGAAGAATACTGGTCCGGTGCTTTGTAGAGGTGCCTCAATTGAATTTCGCTGATGTTTTCTCCTAGGTAGGTGGAGGTTGTGGATGTTGGGAAGAATGATACAAAAGCATGATGCCCTACTCAGAGGATTGTATCATGGGATATGTGATATTTCTTACTATTGTGGAGTTCACCTTGATCACCTCATTAAGGTGGTGTCTACTAGGTTCCTCCACTGTAAAGTTAGTGTATTTTGCTTTTTAACAAGTATTTGGGTGAGATATTTTAAGGCTATGCAAATATCATGCTTCTCCTTAATCCTTCACCAACTAATTTTAGCATTCATCAATGGATCTTGCCTGCAGCAGTTTTTATTGTGGTGTTGTAATGGTGTATTTTTTGAGTACACTTATTAATTGCAATCGTTCTTAACCAATAGCTGTCCATTCATTTACTCAGTCATTTGTTTATATCAATTTTGGGCTTGTGACTACTCATTCTTTGGGTTAGATTCAGTATTATCATTATTTAAATTTTTGCTCAAATTGTTCCAACTTACCCATTGAGACCTTTCAGGTCAACCTTGAACCCCCTTGACATTTCGTCAAGTTTTTCCACCCTTTAGCCATTTCCTTATGTTCAGGTATCAGAAGATGCTCTAGGTTCATTTTATGCTTTTTCCGGCTCCAGACCTGGTTTCAACCACTTCTTTGAGGGCCCTATTTTAAAGGAATATTTTTTATCTGCAGAACTGTTATAACTTGATGCTGTTCAAGAACATGTATTTTTATCAATGACCACTTATTTTGGACTTGACAATTTTATTTTCTGCAGTGAAAAAATGTTTGAATTGCTCTGTGCATACAGGAAGTTTATGGATTGGTAAATGATCGCCTGCCTCATTAAACATCTAGTAATTTATATTCAGTTACTACTCTCCTCTTTTTTGTAATTACTTTTGTTTCCCCATCTTTGAATTATTATTTCAAATTTTATCTACTCACTCAGTGAGTACCAATGTTGTAGGCCCTGGAGATAACAAATACATACCACAGAAATTTCTCTGCTTCCATAGAACTGTCATTAAAGTAAATGGCTTTCTTAAAAAACAACTCTTTCTGGAAAGTACGTACATGATCATATCTTTCAGCTGTCCTTAAAGTACCAGAATTTGTGTATCATGAAAGCCCTTAAATAGACTATTGAAAAGACACTACTTATTCATATTTCAAGAACAAAGTAGATGTAGGAAATCCAAACCCTTTCACCTAGTTATAAATCTAAGGCTTACTGACTGAATTCCATGACTCCTCTGGATGTCCACAGTAGACCTGTCTTCAACAGGTGTGTCTGTGAGATGCATGGGCACCATGGAATTCATAATATTTACTTGGAGACCTAGCTAGTCTATTAGCTGTGTGACTTGAGATCACTTAATTTATTTTTTTTACTTCATTTATTTATTCTAAATGTGTACCTAATTCATATATTAGTTATGGGGATTAATGAAATAAAATTCATAGATATTCTCTAGAAAAACCAAAGTTCTTAACATCAGTAGAATCTATATGTATGACATGTAAGTCTTTTAAAAAGTAAATCTAATAATAATTTTCTGTGAAATGGGAGATCTTTTGGTAATTTCCCAACCTAGGACATGTATGTTGAGTCCATCTTTACCCAAAGGTGATCCTAAAGTGCCTTCATAATGTGATACCTTCAGTTACAATTTCAAATGAGTATTTGTAATAGAGCAGGAATCATGTCGTACTATTTTTTTAAAAAATATTCAGTACCATTAATGTCTGGCTAATGATATTTTAAAAGTAAATGTTAAGTAAAGGCTTTTCCTGTTTCTTTTCCAAAAGATATTTGTATTTCTATAATCAGAGTGACTGTGGGAGTGTCAGTATGTTTACATACAGGAGGAAATAGGAATAAAGTGTGACCTATGTCTTCCCTTTCAAATTTCCAAAAGAGGAAAAAAAATTAAGTGTTGAGATTTGACATGCCTTTCACAAATGCAGGAGATTAACAAGTTATGAAACCATTTTAGTTATGGCATGCTTGTGCATCCTATTGTATGTAAATTCTGGTGTCTTCTGTTTTATTTATAGAATTTTAAGAAATTACTTACCTGTGTTAATTAAATCCATATATTCCATGATATAATGTATTTTGATTATTTATCTTTTAAACTTGATTGATTTATTTTGAGAGACTGATAGTGCACACAAGTGTGAGCAAGGAAGCATAAGAGGGGGGGAGAGAGACTCCCAAGCAGACTCCATGCTGTCAGCACAGAGCCTGACGTGAGGCTTGAAGTCAAAACCCATGAGATCATGACCTGTGCCAAAATCAAGAGTCAGATGCTTAACTGACAGAACCATATGTACACCCTCAGATTATTTATTTAGAAGAACATATTGATATATAAGTAAGATGATGTCCCTTTTCACATCTTGCTAATTATGTGGCTTTTATAATCAATTTCTAAGTGTTCATTAATCTCAGCAAATTATAGACTACATTGAGAAAACAAGTAATGATTAGCTTCTTTATTATGCCATAAAACTAGTTTATTTTTACTGAAAGAGAAGTCTATTCACTCCTAGCTCCTATTAATTTAATAAAGAATTTAGAAAGACAGCAGTAAGCATAATAAAGTAGCCTAAACAAAGCTATGCAATTTTAATTTGCTTTTTAAATTCTAAGGCATTCATGGCTTACAGTGTGGGAAAATTTTCCGGAAAGCAAATAGGTCTATACTTAAAAATCTGGTTCTGTGAGTTAGTGTTCAGAGCATGTTGGGCTGAAGAAAGGCTGTTTCGATATAGGGTTCTGTTACTTCATTCTAGACCTCTTTCTCTTGATTAGCTTAATATTTTACCTTCTAGGGAGAAGGGGGTTTAGAAAACACTTCTATAAGTGTTCTTGTATTTAATCAATAAGGGCTTTTGAGCAGGAGATATTCAGTGTTTTAAAAGAACAATCCAAGAGGGCTGAAACAGCATTCTTATGTCTTTTTTTAATCCATGATAAGTTTTTTAAAATTTATTTTTTGAGAGACAGAGAGAGACAGTGTGAGCAGGGGAGGGTCAGAGAGAAAGGGAGACACAGAATCTGAAGCAGGTTCCAGGCTCTAAGCTAAGCTGTCAGCACAGAGTCCCACATGGGGCTCGAACCCACGAACCACGAGATCATGACCTGAACCGAAGCTGGACGCTCAACTGACTGAGCCACCCAGGCACCCCCTCATGTCTCTTGAGAATAGTTCTGCAAGATACAAATAAACTGTCAGATGGCAGTTGAGGAATTCAGTGATAGACCTGGAAGATCACTGTTTGAACACTAGTCATTGATATTGCAGTGAGTAACATGTGGTTTTCTCCTTGGTGTCTGTATTTATCTAAAGTTGTATTTGTCAGTGATTTTTCTCATGGCCTTATATTCAATATCTTTCTTGTCCTTCAGTATAACCCAGTGATAAAATACAAAGATACTGACAGGGGTAAGACAAGGCTGACCTTGTTTTGGTATAATGGGAAGGACAGAGTGTTAGAAAGCATGGTCATGTACTAAAAAAGGGTACACTCTTGGGTGTCTGGTTATCTAGGTCTAAAATAGTGCACTGAACAGCATTATGTCTTTGCTTTATCCTGGCTTTAAATTTCTTCAATTTCTAGATAAGACAGAATGTGGTTACCAGTGATGGATTTTGAATAATATTATGTAATACACAGTCACCATACTCAAACCGCCAACCTTATTGTCTCTACCTGTATTATTCCTCCTTTAAGAATTTCACTAATGTTTTTCCCATAGGAGATAAATTGGAATGATGTGGTACTAAGGAAAGTGAAAGTGGGTATTGGGAGACTGCTGACCTCTGGACTCCTCTCAGGTCACTTAAGAGAGGAAAGTCCAAAAGTCAATGCTAAATGAGGCAAATAGCCAATGGGAAAAAAGAATCTAAAGTCTATGACATTTTCTAGTATCCAGGTCTCCTGGGGCCAAGGGGTGTTAAAGTTCTTTCCCTTGGCCAATTAGGTCAAAGGCGCTGGTTGCACCACTCAATCTCAGGACACCTTCTGCCACTAGCCCTCACATTAGCATGTCTTTGCTTCAGGTCTTATAACTGGTCACCTTTGGCCTAGGAGGGTAGATAGCAATTTGATGTACTAGTCCTTGAGCATTGCATTTCTGTATTGTAATTCACCACTCCCTGACATACCTTCATGAATAGTCTCTTTGTTAAAGTTCCCTCAAATTTTCTATTTGAATGTGTTGTCTGTTTATGCTGGTAATGTTATTAGACAAAGTGAAATTGAAAAAGAATGACTATTACTTAGAGGATCCAGATCCTTAAATAAGATGTTGATTTAGGTAAGAATGATACAATTAGTGGTATTACCAGGTACTGTAGGCTGAATAATGGCCCCTAATGTCCAGTACTAACCTTTAGAATGTATGAAAATGGTATATGGTTAAAGAGTTTGCAGATGTGATTAAGTTAATAATCTTGAGATGGGAAGATTATCCTGAATTATCCAGGTGGGCCCAGTGTAATCACAAGAGTTCTCATAAGAGGGAAATGGCAAGGTTGGAGTTTGAGAAGGAGATGTGACAATGGAAGTAAAGGACAGAACCACACTATGGCAGGAACTAAATCGTGAACCAGGGAATACAGGGCAGGCTCTAGAAGCTGGGAATGGATTATCCCCTAGAGTCTATAGAAGGGATGCTGACACCTTTTCTGACCTCCAGAATAAGGTAATAAGTTTGTGTTGTTCTAAGCCACTAATGCACTAGAGAATAGGATCAACAGTTGGTTAGTTTCCATGAATTATGTATTTCCATCTTTACAAACTTGTGAAGGTGTGTAAAAATAGAGTGGTAATATGACCTTTTCTGTTGCGATTTAAAAACATCGCCTAGGACCCATTTTCTTTACACCTATAGTGGGTGATCTGTTCCCCACGCCCCCCCCCTCGCCACCCCCAGCATCTGAACCTCAGCTGTGTTTTGAGGAATTTAGCGTCTTATGTATTCTCGATGACGGCATGACCTACCTCCTCATATCAAAGTTGAAAAGTCCCAGTCAGTTGCCTTCCAAACATTTCTTTCTGTGGGCTACAGGCCTAGGCCCTAGATTTGGCTAAGTAGATGCATCATGCCTTTCTTTAGAATCTGTGATAGAAGCCAAGGGGGAGCAGTTGCAGATGGAGGGCCAGCCAGGCAGTGGTGGTAAGTGCAGCCAGAGCCTCTGGGTGACAGCAGCAGCTTACTCACGCACCAGTGCTGCTGTAGGATTTGGCATTTTGTTGCTAGTTGTATAGCTTTGAGCCTAATTTTCCAGACTCTGAAGGATTTTGACAAATTATCTTTGTCCTTAAATCAGACAGAGTTAGTTCATTGGTTTATGTTGCTTGAAACAAAGAACTTGCTTAATAACACATTTTTCCATTCTGCCATCCTTATTGTGTGAGCTTTGCCTTCAGCAAGGCTTTCCTCTTGCCCTCCTAATAGCTGTAGCTGTTATAGAAATTATAGGTAGACATGATAACCTTAAGAGGGAGAATGAATCACCTATATTTGTTTCTTAAGGGTGGAGGCCCCTTTACCTCAAGACTCTTAGCTGATATTCTCTTGCCCTTCAAGGATCAGAACAACATATTCAGCTAGTATATAACATCAATCACTAGCTTAGAGGAAGCGACCCCATGACTATCCTCCGGATCAGTGAGAACCCTACTATATGGCTCTGAGGTGGGTGAATACCTGTGCAAAATCAGCTTTGCTTGAAAAGAAGGGTGGAAAATGCATCTTGTATAATAAATTCACATCCTTAGCCACAAAGTTTCTGTGAAGAATACGTAAGACAAGGTGTATAAAGCTTTTCACTGTACCTTGCATACCTGAAGCATTCAAATGCAAACTTCCAATGCTTGTAACAAATCCCTTGGGAGACTTTGCAGACTACATATAACGCATACTTCAAGACCCACTGAAATAAAATATTTAGACGTGGGCCCTAGTTATAAACATTTGAAAAACTCGCTTAGGAGGAGCATTTGGCTGGCTTAGGAGAGCATGTGACTTTTGATCTTGGGGTTGTGAGTTTGAGTCTCACGCTGGGTGTAGAGATTACTTAAAACACTAACAACTAACTTTAAAACAGACAGAACAGACAACAACAGAAACAAACAAACAAAAAAACAATTTAGGAGATTCTCCATATATCCCTGGTTTACGAGTCACCAAAGAGGAATGATGGTAGTATTTTAAATAAGATGGATTAGTGTTTCTTAAAGGTTTTTTTTTAATGTTTATTTAAAATTTTTTTTAATGTTTATTTTTTTGGGGGGAAAGGGTAGAGAGAAAGAACATGGGCATGGGAGGGGCAGAGAGAGAGGGCAAGATACAGAATCTGAAGCAGGTTCCAGGCTCTGAGCTGTCAGCACAGAGCCTGATGCAGGGCTCATACTCACAAATCACGAGATCATGACCTGAGCTGAAGCCAGATGCTCAGCTGACTGAGCCTCCCAGGTGCCCCTGTGTTTGTTTGTTTGTTTTGAAAGAGGGAATGCTAGTGGAGGAGGGAAGGGAAGAGTCTTCATATTCACTCAGTGCGGAGCCCAAGTGGGGCTCAATCCCAGGACTCAGATTATGACCTGATCCAAAGTCAAGAGCTGAATGCTTAGCCAACTGAGCCACCCAGGTGCCCCTGGACTAGTTTTTCTGTTAGGACAGTTTCTTAAAGCAGAATGAGAGACTAATTCATTGCATACGGTATTATATTGTAGAGGACTGATGACAAAGGGAATCCAGAAAAAGGTGACTCTATATTATGAATGACCTCATTTTAGCAATGGAAATTTTAGAGCTATTTAACAAAGGGGGATTTTTTCCCAGAGAGCTTTCTACTTAGGAGAAATTTTCCTACTGCTTCTTTCTCCTACGTCACAGGTTAATATTAAATAGCTGGCAAACTTAAGACTAAATAGTAAAAGATATCTGTCATCATAAAGAGCTGTTGAAACTAGAGAAAAAATTCTAGAATTGTCTTTAGGCTAGGCTGCTTATCACTATTCTGGGAAAGGTGAATTTGTTTTCTGGTCCTTCAGAGTTACTCAGCTCAGTGGTTTTTAATTTAACTGGCACCCTTTTCACTGGCCAACATTGTTGTTCAGGGTTTCACCTGGAGACCTAGTGCAGGAGTCTGGTACGGAAAATTGCAGCACTGGTTTGGAAAAAATGCACTTAATCTTGTTTTCTTTGGGCATAGGTAACCCTGTACTCAGTGCTGATCATTAGATAAGTAAAATTAAAGAAGTGATAAAATTATACGTTTAGTGAAAAACACAATACAATGAAAATGGACATGGTGACAAAACTATCAGATCAAAGGATCTCAAGTTTGAGGATAACATACCTATGTGGAGTGCAGCAAGTGTTCCTATGGGGTTTTGGAGTGTTGAGGACCTAAGTCAGGTTGTGGATTAGAATTTAATAGGAGAAATGAATATAGCAACTCTAAACAGTTAAGATAACTTTTCAAATTAAAAATGAAGAAATAGAGGTTCCAGGTGGCTCAGTTGGTTCAGCATCCAACTCTTGATTTTGGCTCAGGCCATTATCTCATGGTTTGTGAGTTCAAGCCCCACACTGGGCTCTGTGCTGACAGCAGGGAGTCTTAGGATTCTCTCCCTCCCTCTCTCTCTCTGTCTCTCTGTCTCTCTCTCTCTCTCTCTCTCCCCCCACCCCTTCCCCTGCTTGCACTAACATGCTGTCTCTTTCTTTCAAAATAAATACATGAACTAAAGAAATATATCTGAATACATTATATCATGGAATATATGTGTTTAATAAACACAGATAAGTAATTTCTTAAACTATAAAACAGAAAACACCATGATTACGTATAATAAGAAGGTTCACAAGTATGACATAACCAAAATGCTTTCACAGTTTGTTAATCTCCTGTATTTGTGACAGGCATGGCAAATCTTAATGTGTCCGGCTCTGCACCGACAGCATGGAGTCTACTAGGAATTCTTATTCTTTCCCGCCCTTGTGCACTTTCTCTGTTTCTCTCTCTCTCTCTAAAAATATATAAATAAAAACTTAAAAGGGGAAAAATGAAGAAATATAAGGTGATTATTTGAGAATTAAGAGGAAGGTTTTTGTTTTACAATTTGAACTTGTTGCTTAAGGCACCTGACAGGGGCTTATTAGAAACGTATAGATGGCAGATAGAGAATATCAAAGAAGTACTTATAGTATAAGTTCTGGAAAAGGTTGGAGGAGAAAGAGTATATGTGGAGGGGTGGGTCTTTTCTGGAAGGAACAGAGCGTCTCTGGGTCACTGTAGAACATGCTTAGGTTTTGTTTCATGATGTGAAGTCAAGGGAGTGTCTATATGGCTATATTTTCTCTATGAGGAAGAACAGGAGATCATTTGAGAATGAAAGGAGAGGTAGGGAAACTTGAGATTTCAAGACACTGGAGAGAGTTTGAAATATCTCTAGGACAAGGAGGAAAATATTACCTAAAGAAGGTAGTCCTATTTAAAAGCAGTACTAAGGGTTGAGGTGAGTTGATGACCACAGATTTATAGAGCCATCAATCTGCCCAATGATTGGTTCAGTGCTTTCTGCCTGTAGTACACAGGTTCCTGGGGGCTGGCAGCAAGAGGCACATAATTGGGTTCATGCAGGTGTGAGTTTTCACAAGACAGCTTTGAGGAAAGAAAAAGTTGAGGTTAGGGCATTGAAATGATGGCATATAAGCAGGATAAGGAAGGGGGTGAGAAACAGAGAAGGCAGAACAAGGAAGAAGTGCTAATATGATCACAGAGGTGGCTGTGCAGAAAGAAACATAGAAAACTATAGTTGGAAACTAAAATACTTTAGTTAATGATTTTGCAGGTGATAGCCGGATTCACCGTGTGCTTATGAGAATGAGTCCCTGTGATGTTGTTAAAGATGAGGTGGTCAAGAAACCAAATGGTCATGGTGCTGTTTGTTAAAGTCTCTCAGGATCATATGAGCTTGGATGGAAATGAAATTTGCTAAAAAACCTGAAAATTCTAGTAAATGAGGGGGAGGTCTAGGAAGTGAGGTAGATGACAGCAATGAGGAGAACTGGGGTATGTTAAAATAAAAAAATGTGAGCCTCAGGGGAGTAAAAATTTTAATAAAATAGTCTAGAAGTGGAAATAAGGCACATGGGTGATTCTGAATCACTGTAGGACCTCAAGGAATAAGGGATGCATGAGAATAAGCAGCTTTCCCTTGAAGTAGCTACAAAGGAAAAATACTGCCTTCACGGACAGTCGGGTTTCAGGTCTCCTGAGGAGGTGGTATGTCCTTTTTTTTTCTCCACCTCTATATCCTATCTGAAGAAAATCCTATCTACTCCCATGGTTTCAATTACAATGTAAATAATTCCCAATACTAGATCTCTAGCTCAGCACAATGGTTTGAGCTTCTCCAGACCTATATAACCTGCTTACTGAACATCTTCATTTGATGTTCCTAGTCATCTCAAAATTAACATTTCTAAATGTGAACTCATTCATGGCTTTTCTCTCCTTCACTATTCCATAATTGTATAATCATACCATCAATCCAGTTGCACACACCAAATCCACAGTAAAATCCTTGGCATCTCTTTTACCCCTGTATCCAATTTTTCATCAAGCCCTGTCAGTTCTGTTTCCTGAATCTATTTAATTTTACTGCCACCACTTTTAATCCAGGACAAAGTTCCTCTCTCCCTCCCTCCCTCCCTCCCTCCTTCCCTCCCTTCCTTCCTTCCTTCCTTCCTTCCTTCCTTCCTTCCTTCCTTTCTTCCTTTTTCCTCTTTCTTCCTTCCTTCCTTCCCTCACCTCCCTCCCTCGCTTCCCTCCCTTCTTCTGAGTTACTTTGCAGTCTTCTCACTGGTCTCTGCATCTAGATTTCCCCCCAATCCATTCTTCATACTATAGCCAGAGTGATATTCCAGAAAGACAAATCTAATTATGTTACTACCCTACTTAAAGCTATCTGTGGCATCCCATTTCCTTAAAATGAATTCTAAACCAGCACTGTCCAATAACAATATGAGAACCACAGATGTGACTTAAAATTTCTAGTGGCCACATTTAAAAACTAAAAAAACCAGGTAAACTTTTAATATTTTAGATAAAATGGATTAAATAAAACCTATTGCCAGTATTTCTCCTGGTCTCTTATACTTCCCTTCTGAAGACAAAACTCATAATATATTATTGTTCTAACTTGTATTGATGATTTGTCTTCCACATAAAACTAAGTTCTGTGAGGCCAGGTTTATGACCACCTTTCCCTATGAGATTGCCCTAACTCCTGCCCAGTTCACACAGTTCACTCTCGTACTGTTTAAATGCCTCACCAAATACTTGTGGCATGAATGGATTAAAGTTTGAATTAGTAAAATGTCTTGTGTTTTTCAGAGCAAGCCTTTTTTAGCAGAAGTACTTTCAGAATATAAACATCACTAAAGATTCCTTTGTTGCCTTGTTAAGCCTTTCATGGACTGTCAGGCTTTAAGCTGGATGAAGGCACTGGTGAAATGCTCTCTCTGACCAATGAGGCACTCCGTGTTCCCTTAGGTTTGCTTGTTCTGCAAACTAGATTTGTCAGGTTAAGAGTTCAAGCGCAAGCTCTTTTTTTTTTTTAAAAAAAACAACTGCTCTTTGGCACATTCTAATGAGAGCTGCAGCACCTGGGTTGTTGCATCAGTATTCATATCTAATATGAAAGAAACTGAAAGCTAAAAGGAAACCTCAGGGCTGCAAAACAACAGGTCTGTCAAGCAGCACAGTCAGCCTGTTTGGTTTTTTTTTTCCTTTTAATTAAAAAATTTTTTTAATGTTTGCTTATTTTTTGAGACACACACACACACACACATACATACACACACACACACACACACACACACACACACACACGCACGCACGCACAAGTGGGGGAGGGGAAGAGAAAGGGAGATACAAAATTTGAAGCAGGCTCCAGTCTCTGAGCTGTTAGCACAGAACCCGGATGCAGGACTGAAACCCATGAACTGTAAGATAATGACCTGAGCCGAAGTTGGACACAGCTGACTGAGCCACCCAGGTGCTCCTCTCATCCCTGTTTTTAAGCTGTGTCTTCAGTGAGAAAAGGCTCTGGCTACGGCATTGTGCCTGGTGAGGAAGGGTGGGTAAAGAAGTAGCCAAGGGAAGTAGCACCAACTTACATTGTCAATATTTCTGTGCCATCTTCAGTCAACTTATGTTCTAGGCAAGTTATGCTGCCCAACTAATGATATTCCAACCTGGGGACCCATTGTTGGGTAATGTCCTTGATGCTAGTTCATACATTCCAGCTAATTCTAACCCTATTAAATATTCAGTATCTTTCTTGGAACCAATGAAGCTAATGGAAGAAACAAAGTAGAACTTCACTTTACCCAAAGAGTCATTCAACCAGAATTTTCATGACGAACAAGGGACTAGAAGCTGAGTATAATATCCATAGCCTTTAAACGTATATAGAAATGGGGGCGCCTGGTTGGCTCAGTTGGTTGTGTCCAGCTTCGGCTCAGGTCATGATCTCACAGTTGTGGGTTCAAGGCCCGCGTCGGGCTCTGTGCTGACAGCTAGCGCAGAGCCTGGAGCCTGCTTCAGATTCTGTGTCTCCCTCTCTCTCTGACCCTCCCCTGCTCACCCTGTCTCTGTCTCTCAAAAATAAATAAAAAACATAAAAAAATTAAATGTATATAGAAGTAATTCAAATCTGAAATCAAATGAAGAATATACCTTAACCTAGAGAGGACTGACATATTAAGTCACTTGCTTAGTTCAGTAGCCTTCATTTGGCCAGTAAAGGCATTTCATTTTATTTCCTTTAGATGTTTTGAATCTTAGATTAAAACAAAAATAAATTTAAAAAAGCTTACTGAAAATGATAATAAAGGTACTGACTGAGCTCATATGCTACCAAAAAAAAAAAAAAAACCACAACCCAACACTATAAGATTGTAAAGTGGGAGTTTCTCACTACCTCATGGATGAAAAGCGAAAATGACAGTAAATTACAAAAGTATAGACTATAGGACTCCATATAATGTTATATCAAGAAATGTTAGTTATTGAGTGAGAAAACCTTTTTTTTTTTCCTGGATCACTAGGACTCCATTTTAATTACAAATTACTGAACCAATATGGCCTTCCAGACACATATATTTAGCAGGTGCTCAGTAAATATTATTGACCCACTCATTGGCCCAAAATGATCTTGTTTGTAAAAATAGCCTCAGAAGGAAATTCCAAGATAATGTATTTCAGTTGTTAACAAGTATTTTTATCTGGAAACAAGTGTTTTTGCCATCTTTATATTTCAAAGCATACATTTGTGTACAGCTGACACAAAATTAGCTACACTCCCAGTCGTCTAGTGCTTTAGGGCACAACAAATCTGAGGATAAGATCTATCCATGAGATTGTAGTCAAGACAGTCTTGGCAGTGAACTTCCTATTCAGGACGTTCTCATGGACTATAAATAAGAGTGTGAAAAGATAATCAATATTTTAATATTAGTTGTCACACACTGAAAATTTTCACTCTTGAGAGTTTTAAGGAAATCTCTTTTTTCCTTCACAAGGAAAATAATCATTTTTAAGACATAGGCTATTTATTACATAGTAAAAATTTGAGACACAAACACATCTTTGGGATTCAGAGGCAGGCCATTGGCTTTGAGCCTCGTGTGTATGGGTGAAAAGAACAGCTTTAGCATTCTCTATGAAGACTTGGGAGTCTTGCTTCTGTGTAATAGATATAATGCTGAATTTATTGTGACTATACTGGCATATTGTAAGATGTCTATTTTGGACTCTGCTTAGTGCATGGTTGGTATTTAATGTCTAATGTTAATGATTGTGATTGGTGATTATTTATAAGGGGGGGAACCAAAATGCTCTGTCTTTTGTCATTAACTCCATGTGGCATTTGCTAATTATAACTCCTTTCCTTTGCACTAAGCAGATGGCAATCATGGTGTTGTATACTTGATGAGTGTGATTTCTTGCAAACCTCTCAGCAACCTTAGGAGGTACTACTCTGCACATAGCTCTGTGGCTGAGGGAGCTAAGGCTTAGAGAAGTAATGAGACTTGCCCAAAATCACAGGGCAAGTAAATGGCTGAGCCTAATCTGACAGCAGATAGTTTCAAACTTAAGATTCCTGGGCTCTCTCCATTGAAAATTCCATTTCGGAAGCTCTTGGTCTGAGATCAAATGCATTTAAATGCATTCTGGGAGATTTTGAAATGGAGGTCACATAAAACAGAATATGAAAATACTTATGATTATCTGCTGATTAATTAAGTATTTTTGAGGTTCTATGTAGTAAGCATACGGGGTGCAAGAGTTAAAATACCCTTGGTAATTCAGTGATCTTCTTTTGGTGTTTTGGGACCTGTAATTTTCACAGTGAGAGAAGAAAGTAACCTTAAGCCCGCAACATTCTTTTAAGACCCAGAGTACTAATAACAATATCAGTTAGTAGCCACCTGATTCATATCTTTTTAGGTTATATCTGGAAGATTTTTTTTTTAATGAAGATAGCTAAAAGCTGTGTTGAAATAACTTTACTAGTAAGGTTTTGATGACTCACATCAGTTTTCCCTTCTCAAGCCTCTGTTCAGAGACTGATCTATTACATTCAGAACAATTTGAATCAGACCACTTATCCAGAGCTGGCTTAGGGAATGATCTATTTTATTAAGATCTGGATTTCTCACTTTGCTTTGTCCAAACACTGTTAATTTCATACTTCTTATTTTATACCGGCCTGTGCAGTTCTTAATTTTTGTTTCTCTGTTTACAGTGAGTTGTCTTTAAATATGATCATGATCCCTTGGGTTCTCAGGATCCTGCTACCAAATGTTTACTTAAACGTGGCCTTTCTTATTCTCCTACCTCTGCTTTTGAGGTGAGTGCATGGTTGTATTCCCCTGGGTGTACCTCCCACACTCTCTTCTCTGCTGGAATGACACAAAGGGTGATTTCGTAGACATTTTGCCACTCCTTTGGTTACTCAGTAAACATCCTTATGCCTGAAGAAAGAGCTTAAAACCCAAAGCATGTGGGATATATCACTAAAGTAAAATATGACATCTTTTAAAACATGTTTTCCATTACCGGGAAAAATGTAAGTGAGAATATATAGATTTAAACTAACTTGTCATTTCAGAAAAACTTTGTGTCTTTTCCAAGAAGAACATTAAATTGCTCTAAATTTTACTTTCTATTTTCTTATCCAGAGAACTGTCATTGAGATTCATTGGTCCCCTAATCGATTTCTACATTTCTTTACTTTACATTTCCCCACTGCATCTTCTAGAATGGTCTCCACACCAAAGACACTCACAAATTTTATTGACCCACTGACTGACTGTTTGGAATGTGACATAGGCTGACAGATGTTTTACCAACCATCTAGGGATTGTATACCACTAGTAGAAATCATTAACTTGCAGAAATCAATAGCTGGAGTGTGCCGTAAGCACTTACTTTTAAGCACAGGGTTTATAGAAAGGAATTACATGGATTTACTTCAGATGTAGGAATAATTTACATTTTATTACTTTATTTTACAAATATGACTTTATAGTTTTCATTGCCATCTTTTTATTACTTCAAAACACATATTTTATGTACTGATGACACCAAATTAGCTACATTCCCAGTCATCTAGTGCTTTAAAGTGCAACAAAATTGAAACAGACTGGGGTAAGGTTTTCTGCTCTCTTCAAAAATTTTCATTGCAAAAAATGGGATTAGTATTGGAAGAATGAAGGTAGGTACATGATCTTTACTTTTTAAGGGAAAAGAAGTTTCCCATAATCTATGGTCTAGGCAAGTAGGTAAGATTTTAGAATTAATACTTAAAGAAATGGTGGGTGAATAGCTAGCAAAGGGAGCCATGACACCTGGAGGCTGGGATGTGTTTATTAAGAGGAAACATTATCAAAGTACCCAGCTCCCTTCTTTGAGGGGTTATTACATCAGTAAGTCAGAGGAATGCACAGAGTAATGTATTTGGGCTAAAGCAAGACATTGGCCAAATCTTTCAAGCTACCCTTGTGTAAAGATGGTGAAAGACTAGCTAAGTGTTCATAATATTAGGTGAAGTTTTGAAAGACTGTATCCAAAGAGGATTATTCAGTGCATCAGTGTCATCAGGCAGTTTTCATGACGGCATATCTTAGAATTCTATCCTTGAGCCTATTATTTTATTTTAATGACAGAGGCAACATGGCATATAGTATTACAGTGATTAGGGCTCAGACCATCGAGCTCACATCCCGCTTCCACTACTTATTAGACTGTGTAAGCTTGGGCAGGTTACTGGATTATAGGGCACAAATTCTTCACCCTTAAAATGGCAATACTATCTGTTTCATTGTTTTTTTAAAAATCATTTTTCTATGTTTATTTATTATTGATACAGAGACAAACAGAGCATGAGCAGGGAAAAGGCAGAGAGAGAGGGAGACACAGAATGTGAAGCAGGCTCCAGGCTCTGAGCTAGCTGTCAGCACAGAGCCCGATGCGGGGCTCGAACCCACAAACTGTGAGATCATGACCTGAGTTGAAGTCAGAGGCTTAACTCACTGAGCCACCCAGGCACCCCTCATTGGGTTCTTTTGAAGATTAAGTGGGATACATAATGTAAAGTTGATATCAAACTACTAATGCCTGGCAAATGCTCAAAAATGTTAGCTGTTGTTAACTACTTGAATATGGGTATAGAAATCTAAGTGATCAAATAAGCTACACAGAATAAGCTAGACAACAGAAAATAGATTTTCATGACAGGATTTTGATTGATGGCAGATGGCCATACTTATACCCTTGACCCTCTCCTTCAATCCCAGTATCCATATTATTTTAAGACAGGACATTTAAGTATTATCAGGAATATGTTTAAGGCCCTGAATACATATCCCAAACTCAAATGAGAAAGTGCTATCTGTATGATATATAAAAAAGAAAATATATAAATATTAAGGAATTTTAATTACCAGAAAGCTCAGTATGAGTTAGGAGTATGTAACCACAAATAAACAAGCAATAACACAAACCTAAACTGCATTAACCAAAGTATGTTGCTAGTAGAATTGAAAATACAAAGTTTACTGGTTATACCCCTTTGAAGGTATTTTGGTTTCAATGTTGAGTACCACATTTTAAATGACAGAGATAATCTGGAGTGTGTTAAAAGAATGATCTCTGAAATAGCCAAAGAACTCAAAACCATATCACAAAAAGAATATCTGAAACCTTGGAGACAAGGAGACATGCGACAAATTAACAGGGGAGGGCTTAGATTTGCTTTTTCTATAAACTGCTCATTTATTGATTCAATGAAAGTTTTTAATCTCCTGTACATTCAGTTCTGCTTTAAAGTATCACATTGTTGTAACACTTTCAGTCTCCAAATGAAAATCTTCATCATTTGTCTAATCCCATCATTACATCACTTTTCTGAGCTTCTACAATACTTAGTTGGGTTGTTTTCATGAACATATCATAGAATTTAAGAGTATATATTTTAATATTTTATTTTATTTAATATTTTTAATGTTTTATTTATTTTTGAGAGAGAGCTTTTATTTATTTTTATTTAGTTTTATTTATTTTTGAGTGTGAGCATGGGAGGGTCAGAGAGAGAGGAAGATACAGAATCCGAAGCAGGCTCCAGGCTCTGAGCTAGCTGTCAGGACAGAGCCTGATGCAGGGCTCGAACCCACAAGTTGCAAGATCATGACCTCAGCTAAAGCTGGACACTCAACCAACTGAGCCACCCAGGTTCCCAAGAGTATATATTTTTAAAAAATTTAATATTTACTTTTGAGAAAGAGAGACAGAGACAGAGGAGATACAGAAACTGAAACAGGTTCAAGTTCTGAGCTGCAGCACAGAGCCTGATGTGGGGCTCAGCATCATTAACAGTGAGATCATGACCTGAGCAGAAGTTGGACACTTAACCAACTGAGACACCCAGATACCCTTAAAAGTGTATGTTATTACTGGTTTTTTGTCCAGTTGTTTCCCATTCTTTCCCCTCCATTAGATTTTTATGGTAGAAGCTTTGGCATTAGGCAGTACATTTCAGGCTAATGAATGCATGGAGTGGCTTTGTCGTAGTGGTAAGTTTTCTCTCACTATGCTCAAGTTCATACTGAAGGCTCCTTTGAAACTGCAAAATTTTAAAGTTAACTTGGGTTGGGGTTGGTGGATCAAATCACCTTTATTTCTTCCAATCATTCATTGTACAATATGAACTCATCATAGAGTATTGCCCATTTTAACCATCCAATGTCTCACACATTATCCTGGGGATAGTTTGAAAGTATAGAGGAAAGAAATGTACATTTTAGGTTAAAGTTAATATAATTTCAGATATGCATTAGATGTGAAAATCTCTAGCTTATGAACTCTTTCCCATTTTACCTAATTTTTTAGGTATATAGATCAGTCCATAATTAAAGGGGTGAGGTTATTCTTTGTTGAATATGGCCAACTTTTGATTTTTTTAAAATTTTTGTTTATATATCTTTATTTTGAGAGACAGAGACTGAGCAGGGGAGAGGAGAGAGAGAGGGAGACAGAATCCGAAGCAGACTCCAGGCTCTGAACTGTCAGAACAGAACCCGATGCAGAGCTCAAACCCACTGACCTTGAGATCATGACCTGAGCCAAAGTCAGATGCTTAACTGACCGAGCCACCCAGGCGCCCTTATGGTCAACTTTTTAAATTCTTAGAGCAAATTTTGCATGTCTTTCATGTATTCTTCCCTGACCAAGAGGTTTAGTAATAAGTGTGTCAATGATATCATACTTTACATTAATTTGACACATTAACATTTATACATCTATTTTCACATGCATTGTTTTATTTAAAAAATTTCTCAGCTGAATCTTAGGTAGGTAATAAAACTGAGACTCTGAGGTTCAATATTGATTTTTGTGTGTGTGTGTGTGTGTGGCCATCAAAGAGGCAGAGTTGGGACCAAACTCTCATTCTTCTCACCCTAACTTTAATTATTTTTTTTCCATTGAGTTAATAGTTTTAGATGTCAGCAGTTTTCTCAGTGAGAAGGGACTCTTCCCTTCAGCTTGAGAAAATTGCCTTTTCCTTTTGTAGTGGCCTTTTGTTTTGTGAAGTATATTTGTAGAACAGTGCCAGCTTTGAAATGTCATTTACCTCAGATTCAGAAATCGTGCCCTGCTTGAACTGACATGATGATATTTGCCTGAGGAAGTGCCTGTCACTACTCGGGATGTGGAGGCCATCAGTTGAGCCAGACCAGGTAGGCAGTGTAGAGAAGCTGGTCATATATGTGAGGCATACCACCCTCTCTAGGGATGAGACCTTGATAGCCTATGCCTAAGATTCATTTCAGAAATAAAGGTCCAGCACGAGTGGGTTAAAAATAATCACCAGGGGGCATGGGGATTGGGATGAAGTATTGTATCTGGGATGTCTGATGGCGGATGTGTGATCTAATCACAGAGGCCATGATTCAAAAGCATTTCTTGGCCTATTGTCTGGCTCATGGCCAGTGGGAATTAGACCATGCAGTGGGAAATGGTAATTTAGGAAAGAAGGTCAGAGGCAAGACCTTCAGTTGGGAAACAAACACCCAAGCATGTGAAGAAGTTTGTTGTGAAAAATGAGAGCTACAGGACCTCAACAATAGGCTAGGAAGAATGCAGGATCAGGGAGTTAGATGGGTCATTACAGCTCAGGATCAATCCATTGATAAATAAGGATTTTTTTGATTTTTACATTGTTTCTAGGTTATTATGTATGTTTGAAATATATTGATGCTTTTTAATAGTAAATAATGAACTAAGCGGCCTTTTTGTTATTTCAAAAAAATCTAAGTTAAAGTTTAAATGAGAAAATATCAGGCAACCCATTGAAGCATGTTCCTTTCTATACATTATTTTTTCAGTTGTGAAACTGATACATGAACATGATAAAATATCAAGGAAGGTGTTTGAAATCAAGTTAACAAAAATAATAAAAGCATCCTCCAAATTCATGGCCTAGAAATGATGAATAAAATATTCTAAAGACACTTCCTTAAATTCATAGCTAAGTTTGCAAGAAAGAGAAATCTCCAGCTTCCAGAAATGAAGGTGGAAATGAAAACCGAGCACCAGCTCAGACTGTGGGGTGGATTGGAGAATTATTGTGTTGGGAAGGACTCTGAAGAAAGCAGAGTGGGACTGAGATCCCAGCAGTAAAATGTGCTGAAAATTACTGGGAATCTTACCTCTTCCTGGGTTCTGAGTGGGGTAAGGGGATGGTTTTCTCAAAAATCTGAATCCTAAGACTGTGTTTTGAACATAATTCTCATACTGTGAAGGGATTCTACCAATACACAGGACATTAGAAAGATAAATATTATAAAGTATAAAACTACTTTGATTTTTTTGGTATAAATTTTCTGTATAACTATGAGTACAGAAACAATATAAAAATTTAAAGATATTCTTTGGCCAGTTTCAGTGAACATTTTAAGATTCTTATTCTGGACTCTTGGGACTTCTTGACAACAGAGATATATGTGTGGGGGTGTGTGTTTGGAAAGGGAAGGTCTGAGCTATTTTTAGTACTTCAAAAAATAGTTGTGTGTGTAAGATGGTTTATTTACCAAAGATAAAGTTGCATGGGCAATTAAATAGAATTAAAAAAATAACACAAAATATTAACAAATTGTTTTCATGGAAAATACTTATTAAAAATGGAGTGTCAAAAGATTTTAAATCCTGAATTAGTTGACATCAAGTGTCTTTAAAAGCAAATGCAAGGCAAATCCTATTGTCTGTCATGAAAGTTAATAGTACACATGGTCTCTGTCCAGTATAAAGGAAGCCATTATATGATCTTTAGTTTGTAGAGTTGGAAATCTACAAAACTGTATAAAAGGAGTAGTGAATTGATGATCGAGTTATACCCATCATCCTTGGAGCTCTAATATATTCCCCCACTGAATGGTCTACCAGTGAGCTGTCAATCAGTGGTTGAGTCCATAAAACTTCTGGGAACATCACCTGACAATGAAATTGGACTAGTGTCAGGCATGCCCAAGCCCCCCTAAACTAGCTTATTCTCTGTTCCTTTTTTTGACAGCCCCAGAATAGAGTTTACTTCCTGCATTTAATGGATTTGTCATAAACCTAATTGAATCTTCCAGATAAAAGAAATTTAGGACAACTCCAGTAGTCTAGCTTGCAGCCTTGCTAGATTCCTCGACACCTGCATATCAATCCAGGCACTCAGAAGATTTGCTGGGATAATTACAAATTACCCTTTTCAGGGCCAGGTTATAAATCTCCTTTGGTCTTTTTAAAGGTCCAGAATTAGGATTTTTATGAAGAGAAGGATTTTAGTGAAATAATTTGTAGTTGGAGAATCAAATTCTCTAACCATTTTTTTTTTCCTGGAAGAATATCAGATAACATTAAATAATCAAATTTACTATGAAGACATATATTCAGGCAAAAAGCATTTTATTATTTTGAAATGATAGCAAAGCAATTTAGATGAAAAATTTTAGGGCATTTTTTGAGGTTAGGATAACAATATATGTATAATCAAGATACTGTATTTTCTAATCATGTAAAACTATAAAATTGGTAGGATATTGAGATATTAACTGCTTTAAAAATACATAGGCTATTTTATTGCTTAGGCTCAATTGTTTGATCAAATAATTTCATGAACTGACAAGAGGATTTGGGGATTCATATATGAGGATCTAAAATTGTATCAAAGAGCACCTGCATCTGTAAACCAAGTACAGGCTATTATTTCTTTCCCATGGTCACTATTTTACCTATTAGTGAGAAGAAAAATAGAAGAAAATATTGGAGCTTTATAAAATGTACTTTGTCTATAAAATGCTAGTTTAGTTGGACTTAGAAATCTGGGTATAATCAAATCAGTTGTATTTTTGACAGTTGTTTCTGAAGTCCTATTATGCAAAATCAAGATTGCTAGGGAATGGGAAAAACACTATAGAGCAATGCTAGTTTTCTAGCAAAACAGGGATGATTGATGTAGAAAATTGATACCTAAGGATATAGGGATATTTTGCTCTTATTTATGACTTTCTGTAAAGGCAATTTCATTAGTGCCCTTCTGTTTCAAATAAAACAGTTGTGCAAAGTATTCAATTTTGAGAACAACTTCCCCTGATGTTAAAAAAAAATCCATCTGCCAAAGTTTCAGTATTTTTATATTGTTTTGAATAATTTCAAACTCTACAATTGAGGTATTTCATTTTTATCTTTTATTTGTCTTGGCCACTGAACTTTCACTTTTTATTTATGTTTTCTTATTTTCTTAGGAGCTATTGAAGTTATTTATAAGCAGAGACATTTGGAGATTTAATAAAAGTAAGAATTGATGAGTCTCTCTCTCTCTCTTTCCCTCTCCCTCTCCCTCTCCCTCTCCCTCCCTCCCTCCCTCTCTCTCTCTCTCTCTCTCTCTCTCTCTCTCTCTCTCACTTTTTTTGCGTGTTTGCAAACCTGCCTTGGCTCCTCTGCAAAAATTATCTTTTTAGTTTCTATGATTAAAGTAATCACCTACTCTTATAATTATTCATATTTCTGTTTCTCTAACTAGACTATGAGCTTTTCAAGAGAAGGTAACATGTTTTAAAATCTATGTATCTCAACAGGAGCATGACATCTGGTCTATAAAAAAAAACTGCGAGGTGTTTGTTGACTATCTGAACAAATAAATGAGGAAGAAGCATGACTACTTATTGTTAGTAGGTTCTTGGAACTATTTGAAGCTATTATAGTATTAAGAATTGGGCTAGGCTAGATGGCCATAATGGAATAAACTCAGAGAAAAATGTCTTTATTTTTAAAGTTGAATTATCTGCAAAATGTTGCTGATAATGATATAATTAATCTTGAACAATAATATTAGAAACTGAGGTAACTTTTTAATATACTATCAGGATTGTTTGGTGACCCAAATATGAGATACAATCATCAGTATCATGAGCTAGATCAGTAATGATGATTTGGGGGACAAGTAATAGGTAGCCCTGTCAAATAGGGTTAAAAAATAAGAGAATTTATTATTTTTCATATTCAGAAGTTCAGAGGCAAGGTGGATCATGGACATTACTAATATCAAGAATTTATTTCCTTTAATCTTCTCATTCTCTTGTCCTCAATATTTTTATCTTTAGTTGTTTTAGGGGATTTCCAAGATGTTTACTGTAGACCCATGTATCAATTTCAGACATGACAAAGTCCAAAATAAGAAATGCATCTTTTGTTGGTTTCTATTTTTAAGAGTTAAGAAGGTTTTTCCAGAGTTGATCCAAAATATTTCTCTTCTGTTTCATTGGTCCATTTTGAGTCTCCTGCTCATTCTAAAGTAATTATGAGCTATATGGAAATGGGATTATCTTGACTGGCTTGATTTTGTGGTTCTCAACCCTGGATGCACGTTAGCATGATGAAATAAAAAAAATATTGGTGCTTGGGCTACACCAAGATTAGTTGAACCAGAATTATTTCTGGGTATGTTATATTGAGAATGATGGGCTTGGATACAGAGTCTGAAGCAGACTGGTGACAATGATCACCGCAATTAATTCTTTATACAGAAAAAGGCTTTTGGCCTCCCTCTGGGCTTTGAACTGAGATGAGGAAACTGCTTATTTGCATTTAGTGTCACCAAACATCCCTTGTGAATATCGGTATATATTCACAAGACAGCTGGCCAGTGTTAGAATTTGCGAACTGTGAAGACAACGATTGAGCCAGAATTAAACCCAGGTCTTTGCTTGTGTTAGCAAAGAATGCTAAATTGCACCAATCAGTCAAAGATGTCCCCAAAAGATTTATAAAAAAATTATGCTCTCTTCCCTGTGTGGCATGTTATAGAGAAGCATTTAGGCCAGATCTTCTTTAATCCCTCTTCTCAGTGATATGGTCATTTCCACCAGGGGTGAGTACCTTATATAGGCTTAGGCGTCGGAAAATGCTTGAGTAACTGGGGCTAGTTTTATAAGTTCTCTAAGCCTCATTTTACTTGTTTATAAAACTGGAATGGTAACTCCTATCAGAGAATTATTTTAAAAATTAAATTAGACTGTAAAGGAAAAGCGCTTTGGGCATAGGAAAAGAACAGAAGATGAGCTGATGATCTACATTTGGTAGCTGATCACTAACAACCCACTGTTAATACTAATCCAGAGAACATATTTATATTTGCTCTCTCTTGATCCTTCCCTCCCAGGACCTTCCCCCCAACTTCTCTTACCTAGGTCTCTACTTTTTGTTTTCTTTGCTTTTGGCACTTTTGTCCATACATATGATTTTTTTTATCTATATAATAAGTTCAAATCTAATTTAAATTATGAAATTTCTTCCCAGTTTTATTTACAAAATAAACTATTCAAATTAATTTGTAGACTTTTCTTTCCTCACTCTCTAGTTCTCTGATGGAACTTGCATAAGTAATTTGTTTGGAATGGGGTGGGTGGGGGCTCTCTGATTAACCATGTTTATAGCCAACATACCCATTTTGTTCATTTAAAAAAATGATGCTTTATTTTTGCTGGAATCCTATATTTTCAGGTTGAGTTGAATGTCTGTTTTATTAGGACGTATTCTGAGGATAATATGTCTTATTCTAATCTAAGATCCCATTACAGAAAAATAAAGACTACATTTGTATTGCATCAAAAATGATGACTATGATAGTTTGAAAAAGTCTATAACACAAAACAAACAAATCCCCCCAGGAATGCCATTTTCCAGAGGACTTTTCATGCTATGCCCCAATAACATTTACTGACTGGCAATGCCAAACTCCTTTCATTCTCTTGAGCCTTCTGTGTGTTCTCCCTTTTGAACTTTCATGGGCTGTGCCCTCTTTCTTGACTAATTACCCCTTTTTCACCTGACTAACTTCTAACTCCTTTCTCACCTGGACTTCTGCTCCCTGATCCAAAAGACTTTTTAGCCTCTTGTCTCTGTAGGAATGACTTCCCTTCTAATGACTTCCCTGGCATCTTGTATCACAGTTGCATTATTGTACCTCACAGTATTGCTTCACTATTTTCTTCTCTTGACTCCATACTCACAGAGGGCATCCTTGTGGCCCAGTGCATAGCATAGTGCTGAGCCCATTCCCACTTTAAATGAGAAAACAAAACCGACTTTTGATACCCTCTAAGGCCTGTAGAATTAGAGGTAGGTGATTGCGTATCTTCAGCATATTCTGTTGGCTTATAGATCTACTTTCCTAAGATCTCCACAACAGCAAGTATCCATCTAATTTTATTAAAAAAAAAAACACACACCAAAAAAAGTTCCATGTTACTGATGTAAAACTTCATTTTTGTGTTGTTTAGTACAACTGGTGTTTTGGTTGTTTTGTTCCACGCCCCCCCCCCCCCCCCCCCGCCTTGTTTTAGGAAACATCTTCCCTCTGGTTGCTAGAATTGTATCTCTTGCTTTTTCAGTACCTTTATTTTAATCCCAGGCTGCCTTTGGTGAGATTTATTTGTGTTTCCCTGCTTAGTGAGGTCATTTGAACCTTTGCTATGAAGTGCAGTAAATTGATTTTGAGATTTCAAGTATAGTGTTTTAATCTTACACACTGGATTTAGCAGTATAACCTTAGCATACTTTACCCATTCTGATGTCATGTTCTCTTTTCTGTTCTTCTCTTGCTGGAGGCATACAGATTTTATAAATATATTGGGTCTTTGGACACAACCATCCAAGCCAGAATTCTCAGGGATGTACTTGACATACAATCATTTTTAGATTAACAAAATAATCCATTTTTGCTACTGACCTAAAATATTTTCCTGTTACAATTATAACTGCATTTTCTTTAAACTGTATTGTTAACTAATTTTCATTGATTTTTTTCTATGTACTGTTGTTAAATTTTATTACTTCTGATTTCTTCATTAGGACGTTATATTTAAAATCTTGTGCTTACTGCCTTTTACAATGTCAGAAGACTTGTGATAAAAAGGAGGCTAGAGAGAGTAAACCAGCATTTAACTAAATTATTTGGATGACAAAATGTAGAAATTGTTGAATAAAGAAAAAGCATTTGGGAGTATTGATTTTCAGTAAAATGTATGGTAGAATATCACCTGAAATTTCATTTACTAAATAAATTAAACTGACTAGGCTAAAAACATCAAAAATTAGGTTGAAAATTGGCCAAAGTATCACAAACCAGATGATAATACATATTACATTTTGAAGTAGGTAGTCTAGATTATAGTTAATAGAAAACTAAGCTTTGTGGGGTGTTTAGGCAGCTCACTCAGTTGAATGTCTGACTCTTGATTTTGGCTCAGGTCATGATCACAGTGTTGTAAGATTGAGCCTTGTGTCAGGCTCTACCCTGAGCATGGGGCCTGCTTGAAACTCTCTCTCTGCCCCTGTCCCCTGCTCATACATGCTCTCTCTTTAAACAGCAACAACAACAAAACCCCTCAGCTTTGCATTTTTCATAACATTTTGATGAATGTTATGGAACTGGAAATACTGGATGAAAATTTCAGTTCAGATATATTATAGAAAATATCACTAAAATCTTGAAATTTTAAGATGATTTTGTGAACAGCTAGCTATAAGTATCATTACAGAACAACAGTGTCAATTTGGAAAAATAGGATCAAAATGAAGAGGATATTTCAGTTATGACAACGAAAGATAATTTAAAGGAAGGATGGAAACCAGTAATAGAAACGGTCCAAGTTTCTTCTTCTATGCTTCATCTTCTTCCTTGTGATTCCACTTGAGGACTCAGCTCTTGGTCACATGTCCCTTTCTCTCTCCTAGAAAAGCCATCTATTCTGGGGGCTTCAGAGAACACATCTGGGTTGGTGACTTCCTCTCAGGTTTGCAGCACCAGGTCAAAAGTTGGGTCCTATATTCCTACCCACCAATGGGATATATTCTCTTTTAGGATTCTGTCTTCATATCAAACACAAAACTCCTAAAATTCTTCACCATTTACCTTGTGTTTTACACTTAGGGTTTTGTTCCTCTGCTCTATGTTTGCCTATTTTTCTAAAATGTCCTGCGGGACTGAAATCAAAATCTTACTTCTAATTTATTTGTTCATTGTTTCCTATATCCAATCCATTCCTATAATAGATCCTATCACTTCTTCCACAGTGTATTTTTCTCATCAGAGATGGCCTTTACAGCAATTGCCTCATGTGTGAATTTTGTGTAATAGTTTCCTAGCAGTTGTCCCTACCCCCAGGCTATTCTTGACCTCTTTAATTTTTAACCATTTTTCAGTTAAATTCTACAGTGGACATATTTGTTTCAGTGCAATTACTTGGAACTATTCCCCCCTAATCTCATTGAAATGACCAAAATTCATATAAGTGTGCATACACATATACATGTAGGAGGGTGTGTGCTGTTAGTGCTATAACAGAGAAATGATTTTGAAGAAATTGTGAAAAGCATATTGAAGATAGACTTGGACTGAAGGAAGTGTCATATTGCCTATGATTCGACAGAGGTAAAGGAAAGAACCAGGCACGTTAAGTGGGCTTCCACAAGAACACAGTGAACCGCTGAAGTCAGACTAGCAAAGGCTGAGAGAATGGTGGGGAAACAGTTAAACCAATGTGGGGATTTTACCACATCCTAACTTATTGTGGGAGAGGGTGTTGTGTAGCCTGAAGCTTCCTTTGACAGTAAAGGTGGGATTGCAAGTCTGGATGTATTGTAATGGGCCAGTAGTAAGTGTAGATAAGGTTGTGTTGTGAGAAGAGGTTCTCCTCTAGCTGTTCTCAATCCACCATAACAAACATTAGGTTTTCTTTTCAGGCTTCAAACGTAACTGGGACAACATGGCCCTACATGGCACTACTGAACTGCAAGAGAGGATAGAAAGCAAATATGTCACCTTGCTAGCCTCTATAATGTGATTGAGAAAGGGAATGTGGGCAAAATTACAAAGCCTGTCCCCACAGGAATTCACAGTAATAGCAACAACAGTGAAGGGAATGGAGAAATCCAAGACTATCCCCTCATAAAAGCATGAATCTCAGAAAGATTTATCGTTCCCCCAACACATATTTTAAAGAAATAAGATAGGGGCACCTATCTGGGTCGCTCACTTGGTTAAGCTTCTGACTCTTGGTTTTGGCTCAGGTCATGATCTCATGGTTCTTTGGTTCAGTCCCCCCACATCAGTCTCTGTGCTGACAGTGCAGAGCCTGCTTGGGATTCTCTCTCTCTGTCTCTCTCTCTCTGTCTCTCTCTCTCTCTTTCTCTCTCTCTCTCTGCTCCTCTTCTGCTCGAGGGCATGCACTCCATCTCTCTCTCTCTCTCTCTCTCACTCACTCACTCACTCACTCAAATAAATGTAAAAAAAAAAATAAGATAATGCCAGTCTTTATCAAAGTCTTTTAAAGTAGATAGAATTAATGGAAAATCTCCAATTTATTTTATAAAATTGATCATAAACTGCATACTGATAAAATTTATGAATATAGATAACACATTTAAAATACTTTTAATAGCATTAAAATAAAATATAGCCATATATTAAAGAAATACTATAATGAGATCAAATAGAATTCAGTATGATGGTATAGTGTGATTCAGTATTAAATTTCTATAAAAACTTTCTAAGGACTGAAAGTTGCACTTGGATAAATGTAGAGAATGTAAATGTCTAGAATAAACTTCCCCTTCTTTTGACATGGTTTTAAATATTACTTTATGTGGCAATACTTAAGGAAAAGCAAACATTTGCTGAATATTTTCTTTGTACTAGAGACTTTACAGGTGTAATATTCAATCCTCTTAAAAACTTGAGATGGGCATTATCACGTCTCATTTTTTTACATACGGGGAAACTAATGCTTAGAGAGTTTAATTAGCCTTACCTTAAGTAACTTTGTCAGACCTTGGATTTGATTTTGCCCTCTTCAGAAGTATGAAGTTAAGTTGTTAATGTTTCATAGGTGCTGGCTGAAGGTATGAGACTCCTGGGTCAGAGACCAAATAACTTATTACTCACGGTACATGAGCATCACTATATTTGTATTGGTTGCTCTTCTGCTAAGTTCCATGGGAGTGATATATAAGCTACACATAATAGGTTTGTGTTGCGGCTGAGGCAATACTGAGCTTGAGGAGTCCACTATGTTTATAGCAAGAGTAAACTAGTATTTCCTTTGTCAAAGTGGTGGAGAGGAGAAATTACTTATGCTTTCACCAACCAGGAACATAACAACCCTGAGTAATGGATTGGGTAAAAGAGTGGGCTGGGTCTGCAATCTTGAAATACCCAGCAAGATGTGCCAACAAGCAAGAGATCCAAGGATAACCATCTCTCCAACAACCTTCATGTCCAAATTCACTCACCTCAACTCTTAGTGATCTTAAGTGTTTCAGGAATATCTTATGCTTATGATGAAAATGATTTTTTGTTTAAATATATTGGCTTTATAAAAGTAAAAAATCAGTCTTCAGTTTTCCTGCATTTATATTCTAAAACTTTATATATTGGTTTGTAAAATAAGGAGACAATTCAAAATATTGAGAAAGAAATTTTGAAATTTTTTGACATTTGTAGACTAAGTCCAAAAATGACATCTAGGCTTTATTGATCATGATACTGCTCATTTCAAAGAAAACAACATTTTAAAGAAAAGGATAAAAATTCATTTTATATTTTGTGCAATAATGTGCAAATGCCAAACCAATGGCTGTATCACAGTGTTGAAGAACAAATAGGCATGTGGTTTTGTCTAGATTTAGTGCAATTCACTTTTTAGACAGGCAATATGTCTATGTCAGGAAGCAGTACACTCTTTGACACCTTTCTTAATATCATGTCCAACAAGCTTTTCAGGCAGAAAGTCCTTCCTGTGGGTCCAAATCAGTTTCTTCAGCTTTTTAATTAATTTTGTTTTAAAAAAATTCCCTTTCTTTTGAAAGAAGGTGTGAAGTTAGCAATTCAGTGAAATAGTATAACAAAGAAAAACAATGTTGTAGTTTCTGGAAAACTAACAGGAGAAACTTAACAGAGGACCAAGGGGGAAGGGAAGGGGGGAAAAAGTTAGGGAGAGGGAGGGAGGCAAATCATGGGAGATTCTTGAATACTGAAAACAAACTGAAGGCTGAAGGGGGAGGGGGAAAGGGGAAGGGGTTGATAGTCATGGAGGAGGGCACTTGTGGGGAAGAGCACTGGGTGTTATATGGAAACCAACCAACAATTAACTATAAATAAAAAATAAAACAAGAATGTTTAGAATGATACTTCTCTCAGCTTTGTGTGAGAAGCAATAACATCTGTCCTGCTGTTGGGCTTAGAGTCTGTCATGTGACTTATTTTGTCTTCTCAAATAAGCCACTTTGCTGAGGCAGGAATTTGTCTATCATTTCCAGTCTGCAACTAGTATTAGTCCTTTACCTAATCTTCACTGGCTCTTGAAGGCTCGGGTAACAACTCTCATGTAATTTCTGGGTTGCTGTTTGCATTTAATAGGTATTAAATTAAATGTGCAATTGGTCGACCAGAGATAAAAGTATCATTGAGCTTTTGGCAAAAAAGCTGAACCATATATTACATTCCAATGGGAAAACCATTAGCTTTAATAACTGGATATGAATTGTTGGCATTTATTATCCTTGTCAGTATGCTAATGTTCATTAGATTTTTAATGAGAGGATGGCAGTAAAAACATGGCATAGAGTTAAAAATGGGTATTAATTAGGGCATTAAAATGTCCTTATTTATGTAGTTGTGAAGAGGAAAGCTGGTAACTGAGCTTTGATAATAAAAACATTTCCTTTATTCCTTTTCCCTCCTGCCTCTTATTAAAATATTAGACAAATAGAGAAATAATAAAAAAGTAAAAATATAGTCACTTAGTAGTGAATATTTAAGACCTATTCCATTGGCAGGTAATTATATGGATGGTCCCCAATTTATTGTGATTTGACTTGGGATTTTTCAATTTTACAAAGATATGAAAGCAATACACATTCAGTGGAAACCGTACTTCAGATTTTGAATTTTGATATTTTCCTGGGCTACTGATACGAAGGTACAGTACTCACTTGTGATGTTGGGCCGTGGTAGAGAGCTTGCAGCTCCCAGCCAGCTGCAGAGCTCCACCACCCATTACAGCCATTTTGGTAACGACACAAGCATTCTGTTTTGTGCTTTCGGTACCATATTCAGTAAGTTACATGAGATATTTTGCGCTTTATTATAAAATAGATGTTGTTAGATGATTTTGCTTGACTGAAGGCTAATGTAAATTTAAGTTTTCATTTTAATTCCCACTAATATACAGTGTTATATTAGTTTCAGGTGTACAATATAGTGATTCAACGTTCCGTATGTCACCTGGTGTCATCACAAGTGCACTCCATAGTGCTGACCATCTGCTATTTAACCTGTCCTCTCACCCACCTCCTCTCCGGTAACCGTCAGGTTGTTCCCCATAGTTAAGAGTGTGTTTCTTTGCATTCCTTTCCCCCCCCCATGTTCATTTGTTTCTTAAATTCCACATATGAGTGAAATCATACAGTATTTGTCTTCCTCTGACTGACATATTTCACTTAGCATTATGCTCTGTAGCTCCATCCATGTTGTTTCAAATGGGAAGATTTCATTCCTCTTTAAATGATGAATAATATTCCTTATATGTGTGCGTATATGTTTGTGTGTATGTATGTATATGTATATAAATTCTGTATTCCTTGGGTAAATACCCAGTAGTGTGATTGCTGGGTCTCAGAGTAGTTCTATTTTTAACTTTTTGAGGAACCTCCATAACTGTTTTCCACAGTTGTTGCACTGGTTCGCATTCTCACCAACAGTGCACAAGGGTTCCTTTTTCTCCACATCCTTTCCGACACTTGTTTCTTGTATTGTTGATTTTAGCCATCCTAGCAGATATGAGATAATATCTTACTGTAGGTTTTTTTATGTTTTTATTTATTTTTGAGAGACAGAGACAGTGTGAGCAGAGGAGGGTCAGAGAGAGAGAAAGATACAAAATCCGAAGCAGGCTCCAGACTCTGAGCTGTCAGCATGGAGCCCTACGTGGGGCTCGAACCCACAAACTGTGAGATCATGACCTGAGCCGAAGCCAGGCGCTTAACCAACTGAGTCACCCAGGTGCCCCTCTCACTGTAGTTTTGGACTTACATTTCCCTGATGGAAAATGATGATGAGTATCTTTCCATGGGTCTGTTGGCCATCAATGTGTCTGTTCATATCTTCTGCCCATTTTTTAACTGGATTCTTTCTTTTTTTGGGTGTTGAGTTTGGTAAGTTCTTTATAGATTTTGGATACTAACTCTTTATCAGGTATTTCATTTGTAAATATCTTCTCATTCAGTAGGTTGCCTTTTAGTTTTGTTGTTTCCTTCACTGTGCAGAAATTTTTATTTGATGTAGTCCCAATAGTTTATTTTCACTTTTATTTACCTTGCCTCAGTTAATCTACCTACAAAAAGACTGCAATGGCCAATGCCAAAGAACTCATGGACTGTGTTCCCTTATAGGATTTTTATGGTTTCAGGTCTCATATTTAGGTTTTTAATCCATTTTGAATTTATTTTTGTGTATGGTGAAAGTGGTCCAGTTTCATTATTTTGCATGTTGCTATCCATGTTTCCCAATGCCATTTGTCAAAGAGACTGTCCTTTCCCATTGCATATTCCTTCCTGCTTTGTCAAAGATTGACTATATAATTGTAGATTTATTTTTAGGTTTTCTGTTCTATTGATCTATAAGTCTATTTTTGTTCCAGTACCATTCTGTTTTGATTACTATAGCTTTGAAATATAGCTTGAAATCCAGAATTGTGGTGCCTTGAGATTTGCTTTTCTTTTTCAAAATTGCTTTGGTTATTCATGATCTTTAGTAGTTCCATACAAATTTATAATTGTTTTAGTACTGTGAAAATACTGTTGGTATTTTGATAGAGATTGCATTAAAACTGTAGATGGCATTGAGTAAAATAGACACAATATCTGTTCTTCCAATCGAGCATGGAATGTTTTCCTATTTCTTTGTCATCTTCAATTTCTTTCATCAGTACTTTATATTCTAGTTTTCAGAGTACAGATCTTTTACCTTTTTGGTTAGGTTTATTCTAGGTATCTTATTGATTTTAGTACAATTATACATGGGATTGCTTTCTTAATTTCTGCTGCTTCATTATTGGTTTATAGAAATGCAGATTTTTAGATATTTTGTATCCACTGACTTTACTGAATTCAAATCAGTTCTAGCAGTTTTTGGTGTAGTCTTTAGGATTTTCTATCTGTGATATCATGTCATCTACAAGTTAGTTCTTCCTTACCAAGTTACATGCCTTTCATTTCTTTTGTTCGCTAATTGCTATGGCTAGGATTTCCAGTTTTTCTTGAATGAAAGTGGTGAAAGTGGACATCCTTGTCTTGTTCCTTACGTTAATGGAAAAATTTTCAGTTTTTCCCCATGAAGGATTTTGTTAGATGTGGGTTTTCATAAATGGCCTTTATAATGTTGAGGTATGTTTCCTCTAAATCTACTTTGTGGAGGGTTTTTATCACGAATAGATGTTGTACTTTGTCACATGCTTTTTCTGTGTCTGTTGAAATGACCAGATGGTTCTTATCCTTTGTCTTATTGGTGTGAGTGTCATGTTGATTGATTTGCTAATATTGAACTACTCTTGCAACCAAGGAATAAATCCCACTTGATTGTTGTAAATGATTCTTTCAATGTATTATTGGATTCAATTTGCTGTTATTTTGTTTAGGGATTTTTCATTTATGTTCAGAGATATTGGCCTGCAGTTCTCTTTTTTTGTGTTTTTTTTTTTTTTTTTCTGGTTTCAGGGTCAGGGAGATGCTGGCCTCATAGAATGAATTTGGAAGTTTTCCTTTCTTTTATTTGTTTTGAAATAGTTTCAGAAAAATAGGTATTAACTCTTCTTTAATTATTTGCTAGAATTTACCTCTGACACCATCTGGTCCTGGACTTTTGTTGGGAGTTTTTTTGATAACTGATTTGATTTCTTTGCTGATAATTGGTCTGTTCAAATTTTCTATTTCTTCCTGTTTCATTTTTGGTAGTTTGTCCATTTCCTCTAGATTGTCCAATTTATTGAAATATAGTTGCCCAATTTGTTGACATATAATTTTTCATAATATTCTCTTATAATTTTATGTCTGTGGTATTTGTTGTTATTTCTTCTCTCTTCTTTGTAAGTTTATTTATTTCAGTCCTTTGTCTTTTGCTTGATAAGTCTGACTAGAGGTTTATCAATTTTGTTGATTTTTTTTTTCAAAGAACAAGCTCCTGGTTTTATTGATCTATTTTTTGCTCTATCTCTTTATTTATTTCTGCTCTAATCTTTATTATTTTCTTCCTTTTTCTGTATTTTTTTCTAGCTTCTTTCGGTATAAGGTTAGGTTATTTATTTGATATTTTTTCTTGCTTCTTGATATAGACCTGTTTTGCTATAGACTTTCCTCTTAGAACCACATTTGCTGCATCCGAAAGGTTTTGAACTGTTGTGTTTTCATTTTCATTTGTTTCTATGTACTTTTAATTTCTTCTTCTTTTTTTTTTCCTGGTTGACCAATTTATTGTTTAGGTGCATATTATTTAACCTCCCCTTTAATCTTTTGGCAGGGCTGGTTTAGTGATCATGAACTCTTATGTTTGTCTCAGAAACTCTCTCTCTCCTATTCTGAATGATAGCCTTGCTGGATACAGTATTCTTGGCTCTAAGTTTTTCCCATTCAGCATTCTGAGTATATCATGTCACTCCCTTTTGGCTTGGAAAGTTTCTGCTGAAAAAGCCTCTGATAACCTTGTATATAACTGTCTTGTTTTACGGCTTAATGACAACATATCTGGGTGTGGATCTACTTTTGTTCATTTTGTCTGGGGTTCTCTGTGCATCCTGGATGTGGCTAGCTGTTTCCTTACCCAGATTAGGGACATTTTCAGCTATTATTTCTTCACATAAATTTTCTGCCCCCTTTGTTTCTCTTCTTCTCGGACTCCTATGATGTAAACGTTACTATGTTTGATGGAGTCACTGAGTTCCCTAAGTCTGTTCTCATTTTGCATAATAGTTTTTTCTCTCTTTTGTTCACCTGAATTACTTACTGTTGCTTTGTTTTTTAGGTCACTAATTTATTCCTCTTCTTCCAGCTTGCTCTTCATTCCATCAAGCATGTTTCTCATTTTATTTATTGAGCCCATTATGTTATTATCTCTGTGTTAAGGGTCTCACTGACGTCTTTCACTCTTTTCTCAAGTCCAGTGAGTATCCTTATAATCTTTACTTTGAATTCTCTATCAGACATGTTACTTATATTTGTTTAACTGGGATCTTTGGTTGTGACCTTGTCCTGTTCTTTCATTTGCGTCAAATTCCTCTGTCTTCTCATTTTTTCTAACTTTCTATGCCTGTTTTTTTGTGTTGGGAAAATCCTCGACTTCTACTGTCCTTGAGGGCAATGGCCTTTTAAAGAAGAGATCCTGTAGTGCCCTACAGGGTAGTGCTCCCTGTTTCCCAGGGCCTAATACTTCAGGGAATATTTCCAAGTGTCCTGCATGTGCTCTGATGTTTTGTCCTGACAACTTTACCCTTCAGGCTAGTTGTCCACAGAGGCTCTCTTTGCCTGTTGAAGAGAGTGTTTGGTCCCTGGCCTGAACATAGTGCATTTTTTAAAAACTTATATTACTTTATTGTCAAATTGGTTTCCATATAACACCCAGTGCTTCTCCCTACAAGTGCCCCCCACCATGACCATCACCCCTCCCCCTCCCCCTTCAGTCCATGGTTCGTTTTCAGCATTCAATAGTCTCTCAAGTTTTGTGTACCTCTCTCTCCCCAACTCTCTTTCCCTCTTCTCCCCCCTCTGCTCCTCCATTAGGTTTCTCTTGTTTTCCTGTTAGACCTATGAGTGCAAACATACGGTTTCTGTCCTTCTGTGCCTGACTCATTTCGCTTAGCATGACACCTTCGAGGTCCATCCACTTTGCTACAAATGGCCATATTTCATTCTTTCTCATTGCCATGTAATACTCCATTGTATATAAATACCACATCTTCTTGATCCATTCATCAGGTGATGGACATTTAGGCTCTTTCCATGATTTGGCTATTGTAGAAAGTGCCGCTATGAACATTAGGGTACATGTGCTCCTATGCACCAGCACTTCTGTATCCTTTGGGTAAATCCCTAGCAGTGCTATTGCTGGGTCATAGGGGAGTTCTATGGATAGTTTTTTGAGGAGCCTCCACATTGTTTTCCAGAGTGGCTGCACCAGTTTACATTCCCACCCACAGTGAAGTAAGGTGCCTGTTTCTTCACATTCTCACCAGCATCTATAGTCTCTTGATTTGTTAATTTTAGTGACTCTGACCAGTGTGAGGTGGTATCTCAGTGTGGTTTTGATTTGTATTTCCCTGATGATGAGTGATGCTGAGCATCGTTTCATGTGCCTATTGGCCATGAATCTAGAGTGTTACCACTGCTTACCAAAACTGAGGCTCTGCCAAACTTCCAAGTTGAGAGATGTGGTATGGACAGGGGTTTGGGGTGATTTGAGGGAGTGGGCCCACTGTGGTAGGACTAAGGCAAGAGCAACTGGGAAGGGCAGTTCCACTGGTGTGCAGGTGGGTAGGGCTTGGTGTAAGCAAGTTAGGGAGTGTTAGCACTGTGCTGGTTCCCACAGTAGGCTCTGTGCTTATGCTAAGGATGAGAGTAATGGCACTAGCCTGCTCCTTTGTTCTTGAAGAGTTGTCTACATGAATGCTACCTCTCAGGGAAGGGGTCTGAAGGGAGCGAATGATATCCCCACTGTGTGCCCCCTATGCTATTCAGATTGCTATTTCCATGGTGTATGTCCTTGGCCTGTTTCCCCTGCCTTCTCTCAAAAAATTTCCCCAATGCCTCAAGCCAAAACTGCTGACCTTTAGAACTCAAGGCTTTAAGCCCCACTGGGTACAAGAACTCAGAAAATTCAGCCCCTTTTGCTTTTCAAGCCTATTGCTGTGGGGAGTCCTCTTCCTCATGCATTCTTTTGTGTGCTAGTCTGTCTTTCACCCTTCTCTGCTACCAGAGCTCTATCTCCATGGCAGCTGTCATTGTCCACTTCTCTCCCAAACTGTGTCTCCACACCTCTGTTTATTCATTGTGGACTCTTCTCTATCTTTAGTTGTGGAGTTTGTTATTCCAGTCTTCATGTCAATTTCTGGGGTTTGCAAGATGATTTGATAGTTTTCTAGTTGTACTAATGGGATGACATGAGCTTCGGGTCCTCCTACTCTGCCATCATCTTCCCTACTCCTAATGCAAGTTGTCTGAGCACACTTAAGGTAGACTAGGTTAAGTTATGATGTTTGGTAGATTAGGTGTATTAAATACATATTTGAATTAGGATATTTTCAACTTATAATGTGCTTATTGGGAAATTACCTTTTTGCGAGTGGAGGAAGATGTGTATATATAATGCCAGACAAATACAGGTTTTAACTGTGTATAAGCAAAACTATAATATAGCTCTGTATAATCGTGCAAATGAGAAAACATGTAGATTATAAGTGCTTCTCTCTTAAGAGGGTGTTTAGTGTAGGTTTAGGGTAATAAGTGATAATAAAGTTGCCAGGATTTAATTCCTGGCTTTGCTACTCACTGGCCATGTTACTTAAAGTGTCTGAATTTTCCCTTTTCGGTAAGATGAGAATGGCCATTTTGTCCTCAGTTTCTGCATCCATAAAGTAGATAATGATAATGATACCTCACAAAGTAGGTGTGAGAGTTTGATAAGATTATGTGTAAAATTTTCTTGGCACAGTCTCTGACATATAATAAGTATTAGGGAGTTCATTCAAAGAAGAAAAAAATTTTACTCTATTTTTTAAAAAGAAATGTGACAGTTTCAATGATTGAAGAGTCCTTCTTGGAAATAATTTGTCTTTATTCCTCATCTTTAGAGGACATCAACAAAAATGACATAATAGTATAAGACATAGAAATGTTGACTGGAAATGAATGTTGTATGATTTTTTCATGTAGTCCCAAATTTACAAAGTAGGGTTTTAAAATTTTATAGGAATATTAACAAATACATTTGAGATTTTGAAAGAAGTATGAAATATCTGTGGAAGTATTCAAAAGAATGAGAGTAGTTTGGTGGATCTTAACACAACGGTTAAAGAGAAGGAATGACCATACAAGATATGTAGATGTTCCTTTCTAAATGGACTGAGAACTGTTGAAAATTTTGAATGTGTTGTATCAATAATATTAGGTACTTTAAAATCTAAACTGATTATTTTCACATCATGTACAGAATCCTCCCTGGATTCTAGCTATATTAGCTATTAGCCATGGCTCTTCTGCACAAATCATCACCCCCATATATCTGTGGAAACTCCCATCCCTTATTTATTTATTTATTTATTTATTTTTTTAATAATAGTTTATTGTCAAATTGGTTTCCATACAACACTCAGTGCTTCTCCCCACAAGTGTCCCCGCTCCATGACCATCACCCCCTTCCCCTCCCCTCCCCCTCCCCCTTCAGCCCTTGGTTCATTTTCAGTATTCAATAGTCTCTCATAATTCGTGTCCCTCTTTCGAGATTCTTCCTGGAAACCTTAGCTGATCTATTCTCATCATTCCTGGTAGAACACTATATAAGTTGTTACTTATACCCTGTACATGCCCCTATTTTAGCAATAATATTAATAATAGCTGCACATGTTTTGCAGTTATTATGTGCCAGGCATTGCATTCAGGATTTCATGTATTTTCTCATCATTCATTGCAAGAACCCTTTAAGAGCAACCTGAAGGGGATAGAGTGATCCATTCCAAATAGTTATAAAGATCACTGACTTATCTTCAGGGAATAAAAAGAATGCTCAAGCCAAACCTATATACTTCAGGTATAGGAAGACACTTATGCACATATAACTTATGTAAATTATGTACCTTAGGAATAAAGTACAGTCCCTGGTTTTGAAGAACTTGTATTCTAGGAAGTGATCCAGACAAATGAACAACTGTTGGGTTGAAATGCTAAAACTGACATTTTTGTAGATCAAAACTGGTCAAATATAAATGATTTATTATGCTTTGACTTCACATTATATAATAATTCAAAATGTAAAAGCATCTGAATGTTTGCTTTAGGAACTTAATGAAAATAAGAATAAGAGAACTCTTTCTATAGTTTATAATGTAATTGTCTATTTTACAAGTGTATATGAATTTACTACTAGCAAAGATTTGTTATAAGAAATGTTATTTATTATAAGGAAGGAATATAAAACTCTTAAGCCAAAGTGTTAATTTTATATGAGGATGGGAAAAAAGTGATCCATGTCAAATGTTTTTGTTACAAAAGATTTATAGGTAGAAATCATCATTTTATTTTCATATTTGTTCCTAATCTTTAAATATTGAATTTTAGTAATTTCCAGAAGAATAGTTTTCAAAAATTATTTTATACACACATACATTTTACATGTATATGTATAAGTATTTAAAATTGAAGGCAGGGGGCAATGTCCATAAGAATTCCTATTCTTCCATGGGTAAAATGGTAGGTTAAGCATTCAAAATAAGATATTGTGACTAATGCATTAATGAAAATATTTTTCACATAGCTTTTTAAAAAGATTTTTTATTTAGCTTTATTAAGGATCTTTAGATACGGATAATATTTATTTACTTATTTTTCTTTTTTTTTTTAAAGTTTATTGTCCAATTGGTTTACATACAACACCCAGTGCTCTTCCCCATAAGTGCCCTCCACCATCACCACCACCTCTTTTCCCCCCTCCCCCTTCCCCTTCAACTCTCAGTTCATTTTCAGCATTCAATAGTCTCTCAAGTTTTGTGTACCTCTCTCTCCCCAACTCTCTTTCCCTCTTCTCCCCCCTCTGCTCCTCCATTAGGTTTCTCTTGTTTTCCTGTTAGACCTATGAGTGCAAACATACGGTTTCTGTCCTTCTGTGCCTGACTCATTTCGCTTAGCATGACACCCTCAAGGTCCATCCACTTTCCTACAAATGGCCATATTTCATTCTTTCTCATTGCCATGTAGTACTCCATTGTGTATATATACCACATCTTCTTGATCCACTCATCAGGTGATGGACATTTAGGCTTTTTCCATGTTTTGGCTATTGTTGACATTGCTGCTATGAACATTGGGGTACATG